>CM076575.1:544035533-544178348 GCA_034641835.2 Pinus albicaulis | reverse complement strand
AATAATATAGATCAGATTTTACAAATCTTCTTGTTCAGCAAAGATATAGGATAGTGTGCGTAATGGAAGTCAACAAGATGCATCAGCCAACAAAGTATTTCTTAGATCGGCCAACCCTCCAAGTGTCACACACGTAACCCTCAAAGATAGCTCATCAAAAGTCAATGATGGTCAACCAAAAGTCAAAGTAGAAAAGTCAACAAAAAGTCAATGCTGCAGATTTAGGGCTTCAGTCAAACTGCTCCTTTTTCCTCGATTTTTGTGCCCAGCTGTACGACCTACAAAAATAGGATTTTCAACAAATATTGGAGGTAAAACGGTCAAGGGTTGACCACGCTCAATGCCAGTCAACGCACAACAAAACTACCCTAAAAATATCTGCAGATTTTTCCCTAGCTTCAGCTCCGCAGATTTTCCCCAGCTTTAGCTCCACACGTGTAAAGGAAAGAGGCCTCCAAAGGTTATCAAACCAATCATATCACAATGAGAGAATGCGTGATGAGTTGATGAGAAAATGAACTTCAAGTCTCTCCAATTTATATCCATCAGTGAGGGTGTGTGACACATCTATTAGGCTTGTGAGCCTACATTACAAATCTGGTCGACCTTGCACACGTGTGCAAAATAAATCAAAATATATGTTCTTCTCATCAAAAAAAGATGATATTTAGATCAATCTTGCACCTCTCCGAAAGAGGAATCCAACAAAATATGATCATCATCATATGAGCAGTGCAACATGGAGTTTGGACCTAGTTGCCCAAAATTAACACTCCCTCTCAACTAGGGAGAACTCCATCTGTCCACCTATTCCATCCAGAGATCAGTACCATCATGTACCATAATATAGCATCGTGCGTCATCCTACCATAACTTGCTTTGTTGTCTCCTCTTCGCAAATAGAAAAAATGGTGAGTCACAAAGACATTACGCTCAACTAACCCGAAGTTAGCTTAGAGGTTAAAATCTTTCTTGGACTAAAAAAGAGTCTCATACTAACCCGAAGTTAGTTTAGAGGATAAAACCTCAATAGAATAAAAAAGAGTGACATACTAACCTGAAGTTAGTTTACTGACCCAAAGTCAGTTTAGAGGTAAGAACCTCATCATACTAGATCCCAGATCAAGGTGTTGGACACATGCTATCCTAGACATAGAGAATACGACAATCTGCGATGCATCCATCAGTCTTGCTATTGGTCTATATCCACATTTCCCATCTCATTGGCCAAATGAGAGGTACTTCCCATGAGTCCAAAAGTCCATGGATAGGATGCGTGCGGGGCATAGATCAAAGATAGGTGAACCAACTCAATATCATAACGGTGGGGCAGAAGCACAACAAGGTTCAACAAGCCTAGCCCCGTGTGTGCTTATAGCTCCAAGAAGCTATCCCCAATCCCCTTGGAGCTCCTAGAGCGTATAGTCCAACTCAAGCATGACCCTTAGAATAGGGTATTTCCATGATTCCAAGCTTCTCACGGAAGGTTAGGAACTTGACCTTCCCCAGGGACTTCGTGAGAATATCTGCAACCTGCTCATCAATTCCTATGTGATTGAGACTTACAGTGCCTCGTTGTACCATATACCAGATAAAGTGGTACCTAATATCAATATGCTTGGATTTATCGTGGAACACATGATTCTAAAAAAAAAGAATCCCACTTTGGTTATCACAAAGGATAACAGTGGTATCTAGCACATGCCCAAACAAATCACTGAAGAGATTACACAACCAAACAGATTCACAACAGACCATAATCTCTGCAATGTATTCAACCTCAACAGTGCTCAAATCCACCAACTTCTGCTTCTTGATAATCCAAGATATCAAAGTAGAACCCAAGGTGAAGCAACATCCTGATGTGCTCTTGCGATCCACCATACTGCCAGCCCAATCAGTATCAATATATCCATGGAGTATCAATCTTCTGATAGTGTATCTCAGCCCATGGATGATTGTGTCCCAAATATATCTCAATAGATTCTTGGCACCAATCCAATTAATGTGACGAGGATCAACCATATGTTGACTCAAGGTGTTCACGAAAAAACATACGTTTTAACGAGAGTTCACTAGGAACATTAGGGCCCCCAAGAGTTTTCAATACTTGGTGGGATTTCCCAGCATGGGCCCAACAAAATTTCCACACAAATTTTTAAATTTGAGTTCCATCGGTGTCGACACAGACTTACATTCCACCATACCAAATCTCTCCAGCAACTTCATGACATATTTTCCTTAAGAAAGGAAAATCTCGCCTGGCCTCTGCCAGATCTCCAAGCCTAGGAAGTAATGTATCAGTCCTAGGTATTTCAACTCAAATTCGAAATCTAGATCCCTCTTACACTGATGAATGAGAGGGTCAACACCTCTGAGGAAGAGAACGTCCACATAGATAACTAGAATGAGAGGCATTTCTCTATTAACCTTAAAATAAAGGTTTGGATCAACATTACTTCGAGTGAAGCCCAAATTCATCAAATAGCTATCTATCCTCTCATACCAAGCCTTGGGGGCTTGCTTCAACCCATAGAGGGATTTATTCAACCTGTATATATAGGTGTCTCTATCTCAAACTTCGAACCCCAAAGGTTGCTCTACATACAACTCTTCCTTTATAGAACCATGCAGAAAAGCGGTCTTCACATCCATCTAATGGAGACTCAATCCTTGCGTTGCAGTAAGGGAAATGATAGATCGGATGGTGGTATAGCGGGCCATAGGTGCAAATATATCATCATAATCTATGCATTCTTTTTGAGAGAAGCCTCAGGTAACAAATCTTGCCTTGTACTTTTCAGCACTACCATTAGATCCATGCTTGATATTATAAAGCCATTTCAAGGTGACAACAGATTTGTCCTTTGGTCTAGGGACCACTTCCCAGACATCATTTTTCATAATGGACTCATATTATTCGTGCATATCATCCTTCCAAAATTGATTCTTTATGGCTTCTTCAAATGGTTCAGGCTCAAATTGTACAATTGTACTCATGGCTGCTAGATACCCTTGGTATCTGTTTGACTTCTTGCTTTCATGAAATGTCCCCCTTGGGGAAATATGTCTCTAGACATCTACGAGAGTATCCATAAACCGTGAGGGTATTCTCTTATTTGAAGGAGGTGGATCAATAGGATCCACAGGTCCTTCAGCGTTGGGCATCGGTTCATCCTTTGGCTCTTCTTGCTTCCCTACTTCTTCATCTTCTTTGTCTTCCTTGGAGCTATGAATATTTCTCACTTTCTTTAGGGAAAAATCTTCATCGAAGGTGACATTGTGGCATATATCCAGTTCGCTTTGACCAGACACATAATTTCTATATGCCTTCGAAGTTTCACTGTAGCCCACAAACATTCCCTTCTTTCCAGAAGCATCCATCTTCCTTCTCTTCTCTTTTGGCACATGAAAGTAAATAGGACAAACAAAAACTCTAAAATGAGAAACATCATGTTTCTTACTAGAGAAGACTTCTTTGGGAGTTTTGGAGTCTAGAGCAGAATGCGGGCATATTTTTGAACGTACACAACAATGTTCATAGCTTCTCCCCATAGAAACTTCGAAAGAACTTGGTCACATAGCATGGCATGGGAAGCTTCCACAATGGTCCTGTTCTTTCTTTTAACAAAACCATTTTTCTCAGGAGTATATGCAGTTGTGGTCTCCCTCTTAATGTCAGCTTCTCTGCAAAAGTCATTGAATTCATTTGACTCATAATCGGTCCCATTGTCGGTCCTCAAAACTTTGATTCTCTTCTTAGTTTGATTTTCCACCAAGGCCTTGAAGGTACGAAACCATTTGAATGCTTCATCCTTCTTCTTCAAGAAATATATCCAGGTCTTGTGGGAGAAGTCATCTGTAAAAGTAATTTAATAGGAACATCCTCCCAAGGATGCCATGGGTAGCATACCAGATAAGTCAGAATGTATCAACTGCAAGATATCAATTGTCTTTGTGACACTTGAGGGGAATGGTCCCCTTATATTCTTCCCTTTGGCACAACCCTAACATATACCTTCATGATCATCTTTAAATTCGGGCATCCCTGTCACCCCTTCCTTGCTTCGGGAAGGGCTTTGAAATGAAAGTGTGCAAACCTCCGGTGCCATAATTTTTTTTGAAGAGTTGTATCAAATGACATAGCCCCCAATGGACTTCCTCCAACCTGGTAGAGTGTATCAACTGTAAAACCAATAGTAAGAGCTTCCTTGAATTTCTTCTTCCATATATGTACTTTTCCATCAATGAATTCCACCTTGAACCCTTTGTCTTCCATTGTCGAAATAGACACAAAGTTCTTATTCAAATTAGGTACATACAACACATCTTGTAAGCGAAGGACTTGACCTTGAGATAGATGGAGGGTCACAGTCCCTGTCCCTTTCATAGGATAGGTGGCATTATCTCCAAGCATAATTTCCAAATTTTTATCCTTTTCAATCAAATCAGAGAGGGATTCTTTATAACCAATGAGGTGCCTTGAAGCACCACTATCAATCATCCAGACATCCAGGGTGTCAGGAGGAGATGCAACAGAGAGGGTAGATACAAGAATAAGGTCATTTCTCTTATTATAAACAACATTAGACTCATTGTAGCTAGAATTTATTAAGCTATTTAAAATTTTCCCATTTCCACTACGATCAGAGGGAGCCTTCCTTTTTCCTTTGAATCTGTTGTTCCTTTTATTTCCATCCCCCCTAGAGTTGTTATTGTCATCATCCCTGGGAGAGTCCACTGCAAGGAAAAGACCCTCTAGCGGAGGTTATAAAGGAGGTTTTTAGTGTTATAAAATTGGCCAAAATTGTCAAAAAAACAATTTTTACAACATCCGTTTATGGTTACAGAGGTTTTGGCAGAGATTTTAATGGAAATTCAACACAACTAAAAAAAAATGGGCGGTCGGAGGTTATTACAGATGTTTTTTTCATCGGTGTGCTACTCTGACTTGAATGCACCGATGTGTACATATAGAAGGCGCCTCGGGGCATTCGAAGCAAAATGCACTGGGTCGTTTAGGTATAAAACTGCACTGAGCATAGTGGTGGTGATACAATGCACGGGGCGGTTCTAATTAGTCTTTGGATTTGTGCGGTGCCCATAGGTCGTATCAACGCATCAGTGCGTAGACGTATAGAAATGCACCAGTGCACAATATCACAGAAAGGCACCGAGATTTATAATTGGTATCGGTATTTGTGCGGTGCCCATAGGTCGTACAAATGCACCGGTGCTTATAGACACTTAAACACCCTAGTGCGCAGTATCACACAAACGCACTGAGATTTATAATTGGTGTTGGTATTCGTGCGGTGCCCATAGATCATACAACGATGCTGGTGCGTATAGACACATAAACGCACCGGTGCGTCGTATCACACAAACACACCGATATTTTTAATTCGTTTTGGTGCTTTTTCGTTGCTCATAGTTTGTAGAAACACACCGGCGCGCTTCTTAATACAAATGCACCGGTGTACAATTACTGACACACACCGGTTTTCATTTTGTATTTTTTAGAAACATCGACCTGTGACAGTCGAATTATTGTGATTGTTTTAAATTCATTATTCATCAAAAGTCGACACATCTTATAACAATATTCATATTAATTAAATTCTTATTAATGCATTTGAATGTGATGTTTGGATTAATTTGTTATATCATATCATAATTATTGTGGTTTTTTTAAATTCATTATTCATCAAAAGTCGACACATATATATCTCATAACAATATTCATATGAATTAAATTTTTATTAGTGCATTTGAGAATGACAATGGAGAACACAATAGTGACAATGGAGAATGCAATAGAATAAATTAAAACATATTTTATGATACATAATATATATGAATAAGACAATATTTATCACGCAAAATGGGACAATTATTGGTATCCCTTTGTGTTTCAATTGGGACACTATGTCCATTACATTAAACAAAATTCCTGATTTCACAGACATATTTCAAAAAATAAAATGCCTTGCTTTGATATCCAAACATAGTGATCATCATTCTTCACTTGAACTGTTGTCACTGCTAGAGCTACTTCCATGACGGGTTATTTTCAAGAATGTTTTGTTCACGGTGTTGATTGTTTTATTCTTCTTCACCTTCCATCTACAAACATAAAAATAAACTGAAATGAGTGTATATGCATTGGTGAGAATACTGAAAATTGCAATATTAAATAAAATACATTAATGTAAATCAAAAAGAAAAATGACGTACCATAGCAACAATTGACTCATAAACTATACACATTCTTTTAAAACCATGTACCATGCCATCTTTCAAAATTTCATCTGTTGGCGTAGTTCCATACTTTTTTTCCTACAAGTTTTATACCCCATAACAAATCATATATTTAACATAAAATATGTTTTTGTTCTATTAATTATAGACAGAGCTAAGTAAAACAAGATCGATAGATGCTTACAAATTCCACTATTAATTTCTGATATGCCAACATATACTCACAACTCATATTTAACCCAATTTCAATCAATTTGTCTGATGGTTCTTCTTTGTATGTTAGCACCTGTTTGAAGACATTCAATGATGATTTTTGTAAAACAACTTAAAAAATACAAAAATGAAATCCAGTTAAGTTGTTATAAGGAAGTAACAATTACTCACAAACTTAGATATCAATCCTTTTCTTCCTTGTCGTCCTGTTTTATGTGCTGAATGGGTTCCATTTTCTTTTCTTTTATGCAAGAAAATTCTTGAGAATTAATAATTAATGCTAAATTGTTTATTTATTGTACCTAATGATCGAAAAATTAAATGATTACATATTACATTTGAAGCACGTTGTTGTTGAGATGGCTCCTCCTGCGATGCAATTTTATCCATTTATTTGACCATCTCCTTGTACATCTTTTTGGACATTCCTACTGGAATATTTATGATATCAGCTCTTTCATCTTTTGAGATTTTCATAATATTCATGAAAATGTAACATGACAATAAAATATTTAATTTTTATATTGATATCTGAAAAGTAAATATAACAAAAGTGATATTTATAAATAATTCTAGACAAACATTTAAAGGAATATAATTACTTTTTCATTCCTTATTTTTTGTTGTTGTACGTTTTTGCTATTAAAAGTCTGACATGTCTCATTGACCAATTCTATGGAAACTCTTCCTGTAGTTTAGATAAAATTTGGTTATTGGAATCATTGGATTGATTTTTGTATTGTAAGTGGAAAGAACGTCTATACATTCATTCCACTAGATCTCTCAAACTTTTGTAAAATTTTTTCCCCCTTTCGTTAACTTCCAACAACACTTCAGATGAGCTGAGGAGCAATTCATTTTCATTTGCATGTTATATTTTTTTCTTTTCTTAGAACAACATTCATTTTCTGAGTTGTTGGTCTCTGTAGAACATTAAACATATGTGAATTAATAGATTGTTTGATACATGTTATCTAAAAATTTCAAGTATATTATTAATGATAATTAAAAAAAGAAACTCATATTGGATTGATAGTATTTTTTCATTCACCTCATTCATCCTTTCGCAATTTTTCCATCAAGCTTTTACGCTCTTCTGGTCCTAGATCAGAAATAATCTTATCAAGCTTCATCATTTTGTGGATCTGCATGATACACAGTAAACAATACATATTATTTAAACTTACATATAGTTCAAAAATAATATTTTTTATAAAGAATTTATAAAGAACTTGCCTTTTTGCTTTTCTTTATGTGTTATCAGTATTTTTGTTACTTGATCTCTTGTCTGTCATCTCTTTATCAATCTGAAACCTATACCATATCATTCATTTATACATTTATAAATAAATTTTTAACTTTTCAGGGAAAAAATAAATCTCAAGAAACTGGTGCGCCTTTCATGATGTACGCACCACCGTCAGTGCGTGGTAGTATTAAAAATGCACTGCAAAAACAGTATAATAGACCGTATGGTGCGTGGGGGTATAGTAAACACACCACACAAACATTGTAATAGGCCGTACGGTGCTATCCTCATAACATGGAGGACTGGTGCCCTATTTCAAATATGGCGCGCTGATTTAAAAAAACAAATATTTTCAAAAATTTTATTACAGTACTCGTACAGTGCGCTATATAATACATTGCATCGGTGTGCTAGGTTACGCAAGGCACACCGATAAAAAAAAATCCATTTTTTCCAAAAATTCATGCAATGGCTGAATGGATTGGGATTCGACTATGCAAGTCATCCCGTGGGTTAGATGTCAATCTAAAATGAAAAGCCCTAATTCTGAAATCACAGAAACAGGGAGAAGAAAGGGAAAAAACAAAAAAAATTGAAGGGTTTAGGGTAAAAATGGATAAAACTGCAGAAAAAGTAAAAAAAATGCAGAAAAAGTAAAAAAAAATAATCAAATTTAATCACGAGATGGTTTGAAATTCTATGATATAGGGTTTGAATCACTAGAGGTTTGATTTCTGATTGTCTGAATACTTCTGTTCGAATGTATTTCGCTGCTCCACAGTGCCCTCGTGCTCTCTTGCTCCAGGTATGTCTCCTGCAAATATCTGGCTGAAAATTTTAGCAAAAATAGTGAAATAATGAAAAGTGTTTAGTATTTAAAGAATTATTTTGTGAAATTAGATTTTCGAAAATATTTTGTCGCCTATTTTTCAAATTTTCGCTTTTTTTTTTTTCACTTAAAGAAAATAGAGTTGCGCTTTTTTTATTTGCGTTTATTTGTCACCAGTGCGTCGTTTTGTAACACCGACACCGGTGCGGTTATATGTACAGTAGCACCTATTTGCGGTTAAGGCACCGAAATTACTTTTAGGTGTGTACACCAAAATTTAGTGAACTTAAACCATAGAAATTGAGAATTATAATTTTGTTTATTCTTGAGAATTAGAATTAGAATTAAAATTGAGAATTGGAATTGGATAAATTATTGATGGAAATAACTATTCTTCCAATGCATTTTGTTTATTGCAGGAGGTCCCCACTGATTATGTGGAGAGAATGCAATGTGGGGCATGTGAAGATGTAATACTACAGGGCCCAAGTGGGAAATTGTGACATGTGAACCTGTTATAATTAGCACTTAACTATTTGCAACCAATATGTTTTAGAATATATTTGTAGATAGATGGATGGCTTGCCAAGAATTAATACATATAATTTGCAGAAGGGTAATGTTCTGGGAGCAATGACAATGAGTCCTTCATTCTGCATTTGTTAGCAGAAGAAGATCAATTTTCGACTGGACGATGCAATTATTACATGTGGAGGAAATGGTATCCCATAAAAAATGAGTTTATGGTTGAGTAGAGGAAAGACATTGCAAAATAGGCTATTACATTAGTTTTTCAAATGGGAAACCGATTTGCAGGTGGAAATATGGCAGCTGCAAGTATCTACGCTTTTCTTCCCACATAAATGGTCACTAGATTTCCAATTATAATACAAGCAGACTTTTCACTGGTTTCATCCATAGGACCACAACTCAGACAAGTTAGAGATGCCATTCAGGTTCAATTGAAAGCTGAAGATGTCATTTTATGCATCGTCAGCTTTGTCGGTAAAAGTTTATGTAAGCCAACCGAAGCTCGGACAATACTCCCAGCTACTTTTAAACACATTCTGGAGAATCTTTCCCTTCATGGGACCTACCAGCCCGATCAACAACGTTAATTGATCTTTCTCTGCTGTCCTTATGGGAATGAGAATCCTTCCCTTCATGGTGCCTTTTCGCTTTATCAACTGCCTCGATTGATCTTTCTCTGCCATCAACTCTGCTCTCCATTTCTCATATGGGATCTCTTAACCTTATCACTGGCCTCAACCGAATGCTCTCTGCCGGTTTCAACTTGTACTCCTTTTGTACTCTGTCGAGCTCTGTAGCCGTCTGCATCCCTGTAAGCGTCTTTGCCCGTCTTTCTGTTTGAATCACTCATTTTCTCTGCTACAAACTTCTCAGCTGAAATTCGAACTCTCGTCTTTTCAAACCCCCATCTCCTCAGAAAAATTCTTGCCCGCGATTCAAACCCTTCGCTGCTCCAATACTGCACTTTACAGAATAACCCTGTTCCGATGCATGCTGTTTTATAGGTGCACTAGGGCGGTTTTTAAGATCGAGGTTTTTGTTTTGGTGCGGTGTTTTATGACGCACCAGTGCGAAAGCGTTCTGAAGCATCGGTCCGTCAGAGTAATAAGACGCACCGGTGCGTGTTATGATGATAAGCGCACCGGACTGTATAAAGTTATTTTTTTTTGTATGTAAGATCATAATAAAATAATGATAATTCTAAAGTACATGAATTTATTTGCATTATTTTCTAAACTTTATTATGTTACAAAAATTCACATTATTCTAGATTTATTATTTCACAATTATTTACAAATTTACAAATTTTAAATATTTTAATAAAATCATTTCACATTAATACAATTAAAATTTTACAAATATTTTACATACAATTAGAATTAGAATTACTATTTTACAATTTCACATACAATTACGATTAGAATTACAATTACAATTTTAATTTTACATACAATTACATTTAGAATTTTACATACAATTAGAATTAGAATTACAATTTTACAATTTTTCATATATACAATTACAATTAAAATTACAATTACAATCATTTCACAATAAATTAAATATTACAATTACAATTAAAATGTTACATTAAATATTTTACATACAATTACAGTTAAAATTAGAATTAGAATTAGAATTTTACAATTTCACATACAATTACGATTAGAATTAGAATTAGAATTTTAATTTTACATATAATTACATTTACAAGTAAAATTTTACAAATATTTTACAATATACAATTAGAATTAGAATTAGATTCACATTTACAATTACAATTACAATTTTACAAATATTTTACATAGAATTACACTTAAAATTACAATTACAAATACAATTACAATTTTAGAATTTTACATACAGTTATAATTACAATTACAATTTTACAATTTGTCATATATACAATTACAATTACAATCATTTCACTAAAAATTAAATATTACAATTACAATTAAAATTTTACATTAAATATTTTACATACAATTACAGTTAAAATTACAATTACATATACAAATACAATTTTACAATTTTACATACAATTAAAATTTAAATTTCAAGTACAATCACGACATAATATTTAATAAATATCATGGTCATTTAATATTAAATTAATTAATAAACATCACGATCATGATAACCATCGTACAAACATTATATTCGACTAAAAAACACATTCAAACATCAAATTAACATTATATATTAACATCATCACAACACAAACATCTAATATATATACATCTCATGTCAAATAACTCATGCTATCACATACACATCTATCTTCAAGCTAAACATTAAATGAACATATCTAACATGACCTAACAATATACACATCATGATGATCACCAACATGTAAATTAAGTACAATTGCAACATGACCATAAAATACATGGACCATATATATATATATAACTGAATAATGTTAAAAATATAAAACTGTAATATAAATGTCATGGATCAGCTGGTGGTAGTACGTCAACATCAATAACAGTATTAGTGGAGGCCTGCTCAGACAATGGTGCAGCCTCGACGGTCGATGGTTGAGCCTGCTCATGATCATGACTAGTACTAATGGATGGATCAGCTGGTGGTAGTACAACATCAGTATAAGCAGTACTAGTGGAGGCATGCTCAATCAATGGTGTAGCCTCAATGCTCGATGGTACAACCTGCTCATGATCATGACTAGTACTGATGGATGTTGCAGGCTGTTGATGACTGGACGTGGCCGATGGTCCAGCCTCATCTCCATGATGACTGCTAGATGCTAGTGGAGCCTCATGCTCATCAGGTGCGGTGCGAGGTGAACGATTATGAGATGAGTTGCTGCTCACTGACTGTCCATCACGTGCTGCAGCTCGACCACGCCTATAATGTGCAACAGTCCTCCTCAGTCGCGTAACAGCTATTGTAGTTCCTACGACATGCCACATCAGGATGTACATGTCATGCGACATGCCTCTCCACATCCGTATTATCCTATCATTGGCTTGTATGTCTATTTAATGCGCGAGCCTGATACCCGCCTCAACAATCAATGCACTGAGTAGGTCACCCAACTCCATCCTATATCAAGTATCAGGTCGACCGTGCCTAGCAAAAGGCAGTACCAGTGCACCAACATGAGGATCATGTCTCTCTCCACCGACCTCTTTATCATGAGCCTCGGCATCTGCCATGTCCCAATCGTCATCAGGATCCACACCTGGATCATGTGGTGGTTCCGACATCTCCTCGCCATCAAAAGAGATAATGTCTGCAAAATATATACAAGTACACAACAATAATTAGAGAATTTCATTACACAAGTTAATAAAAACAAGTTAAAGAACATGCTAGAATAAATTTAAATATATAAAACAGTAATATTACCTCTATCATCTAGCGGCTCATCAACTGTGAAGAGGATGTTGGCACACCCTCGCCAATCCAATCCAACATACAGATAGGGGACCATAATGAAGGGATGTAGCTCGTCAACACTGGCTAGTAAGTCCAGTGCATCATGCGATATCCTGGCTGGAAACATAGTCTCTCCCCTCTTCGGCATCATCTGCTCACACATGTACATCCGGGCCTCCAACATTGACCTACGAGGTTGCCAAACAAAAGTAGGCCTCATCTCTGGAAACCTCTCAAAAAATAAACAAAAAATCTCTGAAGAAAAAGGGAAGTTGACCCTCCCTTGTGCAAGAGCATGACATCTATCTAAGGCCGTACAAAATTGCCGCAAAAAATGGCAGACCACCTGACAAGTCATGGTTCCTGTACTAAAGAATCAACATAATATAGAAGCGGGTAACTAATGCGTTTCCCATCACTGGTGTTGTGTGAAATGGTCGAAATGAGAAGTGAGAGGCACTGCACGTTCTGTCTACCAAATGCACCAATACGCAGCTGACCTCTAGGGACCTGAAACTCTAAAGGAGACAGTACATTTGATCCAATGTATCTCTGGGAGTAAACTAACTGAATCCCTGCTACACAACCAGTTGGAACCTCTGGGAACAAGGGAAAATCCACCCATCTCCTTGATATCCCTGTAATGAAATAAATATCCTCCTCAATGGGTGTGTACCACTGGTTAGGACCAACATGGAAAGCCTATCGGTAGGAATTCCACCTACAGATAAGATGTCTCAAAAAGACACAATGGGCCTTTAGGGAAGTAGCCTCCTCATAGAACTTGAGGAGGCCTACCTGCCTTAGGAGCCCTTGGGTATCTGCTGTAATAGGGCGAGGGTATGCATCTCTCTCCCTCTATCGTGCCTCCCACTAACGAAGCATGTCATACTGCTCCGCCTGTTGTTGTTGCTGTTCCTCCTCTTCTCTTTGAATCAGTGACATATTAAATATTTTTTTTTATTAAATCAGACATGTATTTAGGAATATACATATATAATTTTTTTTGGAAAAATAAAACAAACCCGTCGGTGCACCACAAAAACAGTGATGCACCGGTTCTGGTGCAGTTTTTTTTTGTAGAGCACCAAAGGCAGTGCCCCAGATGACATAAAACACACCGTATGCGATGCACCTAAAATTTTTTCAAGCCCCATTGACTATATATGGTGTCAGAAGAGCGGTGCGCTGACTAAAATATATGCCCCGACGCATATAGTCATGTCAACGCATCGACTTCCTAACAAATTATACAGTCAATGGTGTGGTCTTTTACCCGGCCGCACCGTTGACCCTGTCGGAATGCCGAATGTGGTGCGCTGTTAGACACTGGGGTGGATATATCCGTCAACGCACCGTGTTGCTATTCCCATGGTCAACGGTACGCCCAGCTAAATCACCGCACTGCAAATGTTTTTTAAATTTTAAAATAATGCGGGGCGCCTTTCGGTACCACCCCGAAAACGGTGCGGATACCGTTAGCACCGGTTGCGGTGCGACCTATAAATTTTACAGGCAGCACTGCTTACCGGTGTGAGCCGAACGGTTCATGCGCACTGCACAACAATTTTTTTCTTTTTCTTTTTTAATGGTTAATTTTAAGGTTATTTCAAATTTTAATTCGCTAGAAAGCTTAATTATGGAAAAACTAGAAAAATACCTGTACATTTCACCATCGAGGAGGCATATTGGCTGTAGAATTTGCAAAAAAAAATTTTGCCACTATTTTGCAAAATGCAAGCTGGAGATTGGTGGCCAATGTACAGCAGAAATGCACGCAATGGGTTCAATGGGAGCACCGATGTTAGGGTGGCTCAGAGAAGGAGAAATTGCACTAGTGCTTGAGAGCTCTGGAGTACTGAGAAAAGTGGAAAATGTGGTTTTTTGGCCGTAATTTTTTTTTTTTAAATTTAACCCTGCTCCGGTGCGCGGGGTTTTATAGGCTCACCGGTGTAGTTTCTTAAGAATGCACCGGGTTGTTTCAGATTTTGTGCATTGTTTTATGATGCACTGAGGTGGTTACTTAACACCACATTGGGCTGTTTCAATTTTGGCATGGTGTTTCATGACGCACCGGGGCAGAATAGTGTTGAAGCCCCGGTGCTTTACAGTAATAGGACGCACTGGGCATGTCTGTACGGAGCGCACGGTGTCCGGTGTGCCAATGTTTTGTGCAACTGGTGCTTTCTCTTGTAGAGTGCACCGGTGATTGAGAGAAGAAGAGTGAAAAATGTGGTTTTTTGGCTGTAATTTTTTTTATTTAACCCTTTTTTCGGTGCGCGTTTTTTATAAGCGCATTGATGCTGTTTCAGACGAACGCACCAGTCCGATTTTGTTTTGGCGCAGTGTTTTATGATGCACCAGCGTGTAAGAGTTTGTGCGCACCAGTGTCTTCTCTTGTAAAGCGCACCGGTAATTGAGAGCTCTAGAGCACTAAAAAAAGTGAAAAAACCGGTTTTTTTTGCCATATTTTTTTTTAACCCTTTTCCAGTGAACGTGCTTTATAGGTGCATCGGTGTTGTTTCTTACGAACGCACTGGTTATTTTATGTTTTGGCGGATTGTTTTATGATGCACCAGCGCGGAAGAGTTGTGAAGAACTGGTGCTCTACAGTAATACGACGCATCGGGTGGGTGTACGGAGCGCACAGTGTCTGGTGTGCCAATGTTTTGTGTGCACCGGTGCCTCTGCTTGTAAGGAGCATCGGTGTGATGTTGAATGATAAGCGCACTGAGCAGAAAACATCTGCAAAAACCTCCGCCCGCAAACCTCCTCTAGTAACCTCCACTAGAAACGGATGTATGGGGTATTTTTATAAGGGGTTCCTAAAAAAAATCCGCTAGAGGGTCTTTTCCTTGTGGTGGTCCCTTATATTAGGGCACTCTCTTGCATAGTGACCAAACTTGTTACAAGTGTAACATCTTCCCTTATTTCCTTTGGGCCCCTCTCTTCCATGGTTTTGATTTCTCGGACCTCCATTGTTCCTCTTCTTTGCATGAGCGGTGAAGGCAGTAGGGTCACATCTATTTCCATTAGAGGGGTGGTCTCCCTCCATCATTATTTTCTCCTCTTGAGTGCATCTCGTCAATATTTCATCAAAATTAGGAATCACATTATTATTAAGAATAAAGATATTGAATACATACCAATCACAGGGGAGACCTCAAAGGGTAATGAGAACCATCTCTCGATCATCTATTTCTTCTCCAATAGCTAGAAGATTGTTCCTGATTCCAGTGAGCCTCACAAAATAGTATTGAATGGATTCATCCCTTCCCTTCTTGATATTCTTCAATTGATTCTTGAATAAAATAACTTTATTAGAATTGCTAGTCCTGAACATGCTAACCAACTTATCATACATATATTTAGATGTGCTCAGCTCAAAAATGTAAGCAACCAAGTGCTTATGAATAGAATCCCAGATAATCATCTTTGCTTTGATTTCCCATTTTCTTTACTTTGTCTTTGTGGCAACAGGTGCATTTGATGGAGGCTCTTGAATCTTCCCCTGCACATAGTCCATGACATATTGATATTCTAATGCCAAATCCAAGGAAATATTCCATGCATGATAATCTAACTTATCAATCAATTTATCGTCAGAATTGAAACCTGTATAGGTTTTGGAGGCCATAGGTCCTTGATATGATTTCTGCAAATTTACTTCAATATTTATTAGGCCCAATTCAATCTAGAAATCACATAAACATGAAAGTAAAATTTTGATAGAACACAATAATAGATCAACAGAAGACAAGCTAATAATACAGATCATATTTTACAATTCTTCTTGTCCAGCAAAGATATAGGATAGTGTGCATTACGACATTCAACAAGATGCATCAGCCAACAAAGTATTTCTTAGATAAGCCAACCCTCCAAGTGTCACACAAATAACCCTCAAAGACAACTCATCAAAAGTCAATGATGGTCAACCAAAATTCAACATCGAAAAGTCAATGCATGATAGTCAATAGAAAGTCAACACTGCAGATTTAGGGCTTCGGTCAAACTGATCCTTTTTACTCGCTTTTTGTGCCCAGATGTATGGACTACAAAAATTGAATTTTCAGCAAAGGTTGGAGGTCAAACGGTCAAGGGTTGACCACGGTCAATGTTATGAAACCAACTCCAAAAATAGAAGAAAAGAGAGATCAACGCCTTAGAAATCAACCCTTCGAGGGGACAACCTACTTTACATTACATAAATAAACAATTCTTGAATGTTTCAAATGAAAAAAACCTCCTTTCTATATATAGGAGTCCATGGGGTCATAATATAATCCTAGTCGACTAACAATAATAATGTAAGGGCACAATACTAACAATAGTGGGGTTTTATGGGGTGCAATAATAACAATATGAGGACTATAGGGGTACAAAAATAAAAATAAGGGGGCTACACTAACAATGATAAGAGACTACACTAGTAATATAGGAACCTAACATGCCCCTCTCCTTCAAACAAGTGTTTTCCTAAACAATTGATTATTTCTTGATGCTTCTGTTGTCCAAACATCAGTCCTTACAGATACCCTTATCTCCAAAAGAGTGAAATTGAACGTATGATTGCAAAAATTTTAGAGGTTGGTATAACTAAACTGAGTCAAAGTTATTTCTCTACTCCAATAGTATTGGTGCACAAGAAGGATGGATCATGGCGCATGTTTCCGGATTATAGGAAGCTCAATAAGCTCACTATTAAAGATAAATTTTCCATTCCTGTGATTGATGAATTATTGGATGAATTACATGGAGCAATTATTTTACCAAGTTGGATCTTCGTTATGGATACCATCAAATTAGAATGAAGACTGAAGATATTCCAAAAACAACATTTCGAACTCATGAGGGTCATTATGAATTTTTGGTCATGCCTTTTGTCCATACTAATACACCTTCTACATTTCAAGGGTTGATGAATTCCATTTCCAAACCCTTCCTTAGAAAATTAGTGTTAGTATTTTTTGATAATATACTATTCTACAACAAGTCTTGGAAGGATCATGTTAAACATGTTGATAGGGTGCTCAAACTATTGGAGGAGAAACAATTATATGCAAAACCTTCTTTCTATATATAGGAGTCTGTGGGGTCATAATATAATCCTAGCCGACCTAACAATAACAATGTAAGGGCACAACAATAACAATAGTGGTGTTTTATGGGGCCTAATAATAACAATATGGGGACTACAGGGGTACAAAAATAACAATAAGGGGGCTACACTAACAAAAATAAGGGACTACACTAGTAATATAGGGAGCTAACATGCCCCTCTCCTTCAAACAAGTGTTGTCCTCAACGCTTGATTATTTATTGATGCTTCTGTATTA
Organism: Pinus albicaulis; assembly: GCA_034641835.2. NCBI lineage: Eukaryota > Viridiplantae > Streptophyta > Pinopsida > Pinales > Pinaceae > Pinus > Pinus albicaulis. The sequence goes on along the minus strand of CM076575.1, from coordinate 544,160,524 downwards.
TTATCATCCTCCATTGTGGAATATTAAATGGGTAAGTTCTTCCACTTGTTGAGATAATCTAAAATTGATCAATTTCGTAGTTGTTGAGTTCTTGTTTCTGTGATTGCTTCAGAACTTCTTTTGCTACGATGTTGATCCTCGTGTTTTTTCATTCGACTCTGCACCAAAGATAGGTTATCCTTTGAGAGTTGGAGAACTTGTTGTTGATGATCGATGTGATCTTCCACTATTTTATCATCCATATTATCTTTCATTTGATCCCTCAAACCATCCAACGTAGTCTCCATTTTTGCTTTTAAACCATCTATGCCATCTTTGATTTCTCTTTGTAAGATCGAAATTTGTTGCACTTAGTACTGAAATTTTGATATATCATACTGCAATTCTTCCTCTTCATGCGTCATAGTAGAGATTTCTGAGGGCTTGATGGGTGTGTAGTTATTTTTGGGAGGCATTAAATAACTAAATACTGATATATATGCTTAAAGATGCCCTTGGAATCACTTCAAATTGATTTTTCAAATAAATGTTATGCAAACTTGTTTAAAAAATACACACCTTTTTCTTTCTTTTGAGGAGCTCGATATTGCAACTGATGTATCTCTGTAATTTCGGATCTCCAATATTTGAAATTCGTTTCTATAGTAACCCTCTATGTCCTCTTTCCAATTCCATAGGTCTGGCCTAATTTGGATTCTTCAAGTAAAATTTATTCCCAATCTCCCACAATGACCTAATTATGGACTGGTTAACTAGAGCACACTTGTATGGTGTGCCACATGTCACTCTTTCCTCCTTTGGCTCTGAAATGGATACACATGAAATGATAGTCCATGTAATTTTGGCCACTTTTTATAGAATTCCAATCTAATTCTCAGAGAGAGAGTTATGACGATTTTCCCACAGTCACCTCTTTGCGATGAAATTCAGAAGCCTGCAAAAACCATAAATTCCATAAACCATATCTTCAAAAATATTGCGAACCAAGATCTAAAAATTTTACACAACATTCATTAGGATTTCTTCGAAAATTGGTTTTTTTTAGCTTCTGAACCTTCTTAAAACAAAATTTATAGCGAAAATGCCATGATGACCTGTTTGAAGCAGCGAAACCCTAGAATCCAAAGCTCTGATACCAAATGTTATGGAACCAGCTCCAAAAATAGAATAAAAGAGAGATCAATGCCTTAGAAATCAGCCACTTCGAGGGGGAAACCTCCTTTACATTACCTTAATGAACAATTCTTGGATGATTCAAATGACAAAACCTCCTTTATATATATAGGAGTCCATGGGCTCATAATATAATCCTAGCCAACCTAACAATAATACTGTAAGGGAACAACAATAACAATAGTGGGGATTTATGGGGCACAATAATAGCAATATGGGGACTATAGGGGTAAAAAAATAGTAATAAGGGGGCTACACTAACAACAATAAGGGACTACACTAGTAATATAGGGACCTAATAGTCAATGCTGGTCAACGCACAACAAAATAGCCCTAAACAATCCACGGAATTCCCCAGCTTCAGATCCGCAAATGTGAAGGAAAGAGGCCTCCAAAGGCTATTGAACCATTCAGATCACAATGAGATAATGTGTGATGAGTTGATGAGAAAATGACCTTCAAGTCTCTCCAATTTATATCCATCAGTGAGGGTGTGTGACACATCTATTAGGCTTGTGAGCCTACATTACAAATCTGGCCAACCTTGCACATGTGTAGAAAATAAAATCAAAATATATGTTCTGCTCATCCAAACAAGATGAAATTTAGATCAATATTTCACCTCTCTGAAAGCATAATCCCACAAAAATATGATCATCATCATATGAGCAGTGCAACATGGATTTTGGACCTAGTTTCCCAAAATTAACATTTTGTATCCAACAAAGCTATTGTAATCTGCGTTTCAAATTTCAGAGGACTTTTTAGTAATACAGAAAGCTGTTTCGCAGGATTCTTGTGTCAAAATATTGCTGAAGTGCATCTATCTTAGTAACTGTGTTTACTATTTTTGCGTAGCATTCATATGTGTTTTCATAATCTGAATTATTCAATAGAAAATTAAGAACATAATTTGTTTTAAGGCACACTATGTTTATGGCTTTGATTAATTTCAATGTTTTCAAATTGAATTTAAGTAAAAGAATTCTTAATTTCTCTTTACTTAATGGAAATTCATACATTTCTTCTTGTTCACTTCATTTAAATTACAAAATCCAATTAGATTGGCTGCCTTGCCCTGTGAAATCTATCTATAAAATATGAAAGAGATCCATGTTTTAAGTCGTAGACTCCATAGCCCAATGGTAATTTAGACATTAATCAACCAAACAATTCAAAATCATTCAACAGACATTGAAATTTCATAACCAACCTAATATCTTAATATACACAAATCTAAATATGATAGAGAGATCCCTCTCTGAAGCTGGCAGGTTTAGATCCCAACTTCCAAAGTGGTTTTGTGGTTACCTCTGTAATTTTCTTTGAAACCTCAAAATTTCAGAGTGATAACACAACCCCTAGGAATTTGGAACATAAATTATTCCTTTATATGAAAGAAATCCTTTTTCTTTCATCTCACAGTCCCTGTATTTGGGTTGCGTTTTTCCTTGCTATATGCTTCTTTTTATTTCGATGTATTGCTAATCTCAATTCCTGGCTTCTAAAATTCTGACTTTTAAATAAAATTTACATGTACTTATGGTTGTAGCATGCATTGTATGCACCCTTCTACTGAGTGCATCAACCATTTTTATTTTCCTTCCACTTTATATGATTAACTTAAAAACCATAATCAACCAAAAATTCCATCCATTGGATTTGTCTAGAGTTTAAATGTGGCTATACAAAACACTGTTTTAATACACTTTGGCCAGTTCTCAATGAAAACCTCTCCCCCATGAGGTAATTAATTGACATTTTCAAGGCATGTATAATGGCTTCCAACTTCAAATCATGAGTGACATAATTATTTTCATCCTCCTTGAGCTTCCTATATTCATAACATATCACATGCCCATTCTATATGATCACTCCTCCAAGTCCTTCCTAACATGCACCTTCACACACAAGAAATTATTCGTCTAGGCCAAATATCTTCAATATAGTTCCACATTTCAATAATTTATTTAAATACTAAAATGCATCTTCACATTTATGACACTAGTTAATTTTTTCACCTTTCCTTTGCAAGGACGTAATAGGATGGGCTATCCTTGAGAACCCTCCAATAAATATTATGTAATAACATACTAAACCCATGAAAGACCTTAATTCTATCACATTTTTGTGTGTCGGTTACAATTTAATTACTTTGATCTTTGTTAGATCTACTACTATCCCTTCTTTTGAGATAATATGACCCAAATTATGGATCTTTCTTTTATAAAATGAGCACTTACACAATTTGGCGTATAACTGATGTTCACTTAGTACCTGTAGCACCATCCTTAAATGTTGTTCATGCTCTTCCTTGAATTTAGTATATATGACGATATCGTCCAAAAACACAATCATGAACTTATCCAAATAGTTCCAAAAAACACCATTCATAAGACACATGAAGACACCTGGGGCATTAGATAGCCCAAATCGTACCACTATGAACTCATAATATTCATATCGAGTTTGAAATGATGTTTGACTGATGTGTTCTACGTTAATTCTTAGCTGATGATATCTTGATCTTAGATCAATTGTAGAAAATACCTTAGGTCCCCTAAGCTAGTCAAATAAATCATCTACCTTGGGTAATGGATACTATTCTTCATTTTGACCTTGTTCATCTGACGAAAGTCAATGCATAGTCTAAGTGTACCATTCTTATTTTTGACAAATAAGATTGGGGTACCCCCTTGATCAGGTGATCATGTCCAAGAGGAAAACAATGCTCAAAATTGGAACTACTCAGAATTGGTTGCAAATTGAATTACTGGATAGGCCTCGTCACTGCAATTCTGGCACCATGAACGGGACCCAAATCCAATGTCGTATGAGGAAGATATTGAAGTTTTAAAATGCCCAATAACCTTCAAAACAGGACCTTTGAACTCAGAAATTTTGTCATCTTCAGAAAATTTTAATGGAATTTTTTTTTTCATTTTTATGGTTTTATGATGGCCTATTAGAGGGTGCCATATGGCCCTAGGCCAAAGGTTCAAGTCTGTTTTAAAAATGGTGTTGGTGGGCAGACCGACCCGAGCTGAACGCATTCGGGTCAATCGGGCACGACCTGACCCGAATGTTCATGGGTTAGTAGTTGGGTCATCGGCATATTGTGCTAAACGAAAAAGGGTCATGGATCTTTGTTTAAACATCGGGCAGAGGACGACCCAACTCGATCGTAAATGGGTCATGTTATAGCGGCATAGTTCAACCAGCGGAAAAACAAAGGATAAGCCCTCAGGGCTATGGTTTTTAAATCCCAGTGACCAGGCATAGAAAAAAGGGCTAAGCCCCTTTCCAATGATGGTAATAAAGGTTTAATCCCTTGGGTGCTAGCCCTTGGCCAAGTGACCTCAGGGCTATGACCATGGGCGCGGCTTTGGTCTTATCCACCAACTACACTAACCGTTCGACATTTCCGCATGTGAACATGCATCAATCTGGTAGTTAAACTTTATGTCTCTGCCTTATTTAGCACGTGGTTCCAATAATTCAGAGATTCCGCCTTTTCTGGTGGAGCTAACTGGAGTTAGCCAAATTTAGTGGAGGATTTCTAGTGCCACTAGGCAAATTACTGTTTGGATCATAAATTTCACCATATTCGACCAAATTAGACAAAATTTTAGTTGATTTTGAGTATTCTGAGCATTCTAGAGCCATTGGAACTGGTTGCAGAGCCAATATAGGTTTTTTTTCAGCCATTTTTGCTTCAAGGAAGCTTGGAAAGCCATCAGGGCCATGAGGGAAATGGAGCTGAATTGGGCTACACTTCACTGTTTGAGGTGAAATAAAAGCCATAATTAGCTTATTTATATCTTATGAATTCATTTTCATAGCTTTTTCAGCCTGTTTAGGCTTCTTTCTCACTGTAAAACCAATTTGAGCATCATAATATATCAAGGACATGCCCATTGGGAGCCTTGGACTCGACAGATGTAGCCCAAGAGGGGTGAACTGCCTCATCAAGCGTTTGTGGTCCAAAAGTTTTCAAGTGGAGAGGATTGATCTAGGAGGATCTTGATCAGTACAAATCGACAGAGTTCCAAGTACAATTGACGTCCAGTTCAGTCTCGAATCCATCAATTTTTCCAGTGTCGTCCGAAGAAGATGTCCTCAAAATTGATCATGGTTAGGTTCGTGGCTTGTAAAGGTATAATTTGATGTATATGGATTCATGGTGATGTAATGGTCCTAGACCTAACACCTAAGTGCTAAGACCTAATCATAAATCCGAAGGTCTAATCCTAGCACTATCTCTAAACCTATGCATCTAAAAATCTTATGAAAAACCCCTTGCACAAAATAACTAAGCACTATGGTGTAAAACCTTAATACAAAAGTTTAAGATATATATTAAAACATTAGAATAAAAATTTATAATATAAAAAACCCACAGCGCTACCGTCTCTGCAGACCGCGTTGGAGTTATTTAACACATGTGACAGGTGTATGAAAACCGCAGTGGATAAGACAGTAAACCACCAGCCTAAACCCACAGCGGTAACCATGACGGGGATGTACTCACAACAAATAGATAAGGTGGAACCGCGGGACATAACCATAACCATCAGAAGGTTCGAATATGAACGTGGCGGAGGATAAGACCGTGACCGCCCAAAACGCCGCCTGATCACATGCAGCGGCTCCTCAGAGGCGTAGTTAGCCAAACCGTTAGGATATATTTTATCCTAAGGTCCATTTTTGGGTTTTAAAATTTATTATTGCACTAAGGTTGGATCTAATGCTTATTCCTTATCTCCTAGGTGTCATCCTATTAGAAGACCGAGACCTTAATCATTGATTTTGTGTAACCATATGCCTAAATTTGCATCCAGGAGTATGAAGCCAAGCCTATTTAAACCATGGCAAAGTTTTATTGAAGACATGGATGTTTTTGAACTTCAGTTTCAGAAGGACAGAGGCAGTTTTTGTTTTCAGTATTGCTTGACCGTCGGGAGTCGAAATAGAGTGTAGAGACAGGCATCGAAAAGGAAAGAGAGAGAGTACTTTATGTTTACAGATTCCAAAAGTGCCTACGAGCACAGTCATTCTGATTCATTTATGTGTAAATAAATTCCTCACGATCAATCCTAATAAAGTGGACGCCCACTTGAAAGCAGACTCGGATATGTAGTCCACTAGGGACAAACTTCGTAATCAATTGTTTGAAGAAAAGTGAAAAATTAGAAAAGACAAAAACAGTAAAAGATAGAAAAGAGGGCGAGTGAAGATAGAACAAAGCCCCATGTTCCAAAAAATAGTCTTTCGGAAAGCGAGCAAGTCTAAATGCCGCTACTAGTACTTCAATGTCTTGTTCAGCTATCTAGCCTAATCATAGTTGAGCATGTTTAAATTTATTTGCTGATAAGTTAGTGAGTGCAAAAGATAGTCAACATTGTGTAAGATTGACTTATCACAGAGTATAGATTAGGGAGAGATTCTGGTTCCACATGCCTAAAACAGAACCAAAGAGAGAAGCGAGGGACGAAAAATACATTGTACATCTTAGCCCCGCTTCTCTAGTTTTCCTTTTGTTGCAAAATAATATTTGTGTGCAGCGTGTCCTTATATGCTGCAAATGCATGACAAATCAAACTGTCTAATCCTGATTTGATCATTTTAAATTTCATGTTTTAGATTAGAGAACAAAATCCTGTCAAACAGTTTAATCTTGACAGTTGATCTAGTTTAGATAGAGTAATGAAGGAGTTCATCAGTTTAATCTGAACTCCCGGCAGATATAAGTGTAGAGTTAGATAGGTTCATTTTGCAAAAAGAAAAATATGCATTGTCAAAAGGCTGCTAGTTCAAATGCACCAAAAAAGGAAGAAAAAATGTTAGGAAAGATAGTGGGGTAAGTAGAAATATCATAGATGCTAATCATGTTGTCTCTTTCAGAAATAGCATCAAAGAAAAGTGAAAATTTGTGCCAATGGGTAAGGCACTGGTCTTCATAAGCCACAGATCTGAAATTCTGGACACCTCCCGAAAAGGAGCTGCCCTCCCCAAATGGAGCCACTGTTAGTCATCAATATTTTTTACCTGTTAGTGATGACTAGTTCAACAGCCTAGTTTTCCAGCAGTTGATCTTAAAAATTTGTCAAATTTGCCAGCCGAGAAAACACCCATAAAACTTTTTGCTTTCCTTACTTTTCAGTTCATCCATGACAAGTTGAAACCCCATTTTCCAATCTTACCAAACCCCCAGCCATACAAAGTCTGCCTGTCAGCTCTAAAAGGACAATCCAAGTCTTCTTCAAAAACCTCCCCTAAGTTAGGAAGTGGCGCTTTAAGGCATTTTACCCTTGGCAACCATCAAAAAGGCCAAAAACCTCCATCTGCTACAGACCAATCATGACAGACCTCCCACTCTGCAAATGAAATTGATCACAGCCCTAAGTCGCGCCACTTACGCACCCCTAAGTCTCAGCAATGCATAGACCACAGTCTCAAGCTGATTTTAGGTGTTTTACAGTGTTTTATGGATTTTACAAAGACAGGAAACATGTCATCATCTCAGGAGAAAATTCTTGAATCCACATTTAGAAGAACAGCTATTTCTCAATGTAAACATGAGCCTGAGATACATCTGTAGGGTAAGGAGTTACTCACCAAACTCTTACAGCTTCATTCAGCCTGATAGCACAGTAAAAGAAAGACAACACTATCAAACAAACTTGTTATTTGTCATGTCCAAAAACCTCCTTCATCTATAAGCAGAGGGTTAAGGAGCCTCCTTCATCTACAAGCAGAGGGCGATGGCCAATATTGACTTGAAGAATTGCAAAACTTACTATCAGCACAGGTTTGTTTTTTACTAGACAGTGAAACAGTGACTCAAGATTTCTGAGGGAAAATGATGATCAAAACAAGGCTAAGATCTGAAATGTTCAAATCAAGAGAAAGCAGAGTTTTTTTGGTCTTGTGCCCTAAGAAAGAAGATAAATTGAAATTTCCAGCATCATCATCATGGCGCATCAAAAAGAGACTCCATTGATCAAAGCTATCATAACAAAATATCTCTGCAGGGGTGTTAATATGAATGGCTCAAATCAGTGCTGAGCAAGAAGACATTTCAGTAAAAAGGACCTCTGTGTGCTCTTATGTTTCTGTTGGGCTGTGGGATAAAGTCTATGGTTTCCAGATAAACATAGAGAAAGGCCAGCAAGTAGTACACAGCCCCATACATAAGCCATCTTGATATCATTCAAAGCGCCAGCGCAAGTTCAGGTGTTGCGATCTACACTCCACCACAAAGACAAATGTATCCTTCAGATGCAGTAGGGTTGGTGACTTCAGAGCTCCATTGGAAAGAAAATTACTAATAAAAGACTTGGTACCTATGAATTATTCCAACAGTCATTCTACACCTCATATGTTTGTCTCCTCAACACAAAGGTATAAAAAGGTTATGATCTGAGTTCTAAACCTTTGGGGAGACATGTCATTATTGAAAACAATTCTATTTATAGACAGCTGCCTTTCAAATATGCTATAACAGCTGACATGGAAAATCTGGGTTTAGGTCATCAAGAGACATCACTGCTGAAATGATTGTTCATAATAGGAAAAAGAAATGCTGTGACATACTGTTAGTTTTTTGGAAAGCTTCAAACAAACATAGGTTGTCATTTTTCAAATGGACAGAGACATCATAGTAATATTTTCTGAGCAGAGAAGTGTATTGGAAAGCAACGCCCTTCTTGATCAATAGACCATGACAAAGTCTAAATAAATGCAGAAAATTTTGGACACCTACAGTTGGAAAAGATTGATGAAGCGCTTGGAGGCAGAGCTTGTCAAACCAAGTTAAAAAGATATGGGTATATAAAGTAGAAAATGTCAAATCAAGTCTTAAAGAGGTATTTCACCAAAAGTTTCAAAGTATGGGCCCTTCACCACAATTTCAGGCTCGTTCTGTTTTCATTATAGATATACAAAAGCCTTGGTTTAAAAGCGAAATTTTTCTAAACCATCTCAAAAACTAAACCAAGGGTTTTCATTTTATTTACATTCAAAAGGCAAAGTGACCGTTGGGTTTTCACCTTTCAAAGGAATGAGTCAAAATGTAAACACGTTTTCAAACTTCTCCAACCAACAATCGAGCTTCTCTCTGCAGTCTCCAGGCGTTGAACAGGGTTTCAAAATCAATTTGCAGGAATTTCTGCAAGTGTTGAACCATTTTAACCCCCGTGGCACTCCTGTAGGAGTGTGTGGTGCTCCTGGACCATTTTTTTGAACTGCGCCACAAGGGTGCGTGGCGCTCCTGTAGCCGCGTGCGGCGCCCCTGTAGCGGCGGGTCACTGGCGCCCGACCTCGACCCAACAGGCCATTCAACAGGTTTATGCGCGGCGCTCTTCTCCATAAAGGTGCCGCGCATACCTCCAGCTTCCAACACGCCTCCAACCTGCCTTCAAAGTGATTTTAACTCATGAACAAAGCTTTTCATCGAGTCTCAAGGTATTTACATGTGCCCCTTTATTTTTTCAAAAACTGTTAAGTGGTGCAAAGGTTTAAAAAAGCCACAGTTTCAAATTTTGGTGTAAGAACGAAAAAATGCTATTTTCCCATTGGCTAGAGATGAAGCATTAAAGGCTTGTAGGTTTTTATTGCATTGAAAAGCTACTGTATTTACCATCAAAACTGCATTTGAAGGAAGGAGCACAGGGTTTTAGAAAAAGGGGAGTTAAAATAGTAGGTCAGCTTGCAAAGATAGTGGTCGTTATATGAGCATTCCTTGAACCTTGAACACTCTCCTCCTTATGATGAAAGATAAAAAGCAGTGTTTGGTTTTTGGTTCCATAAAGCATAAACAGTAAATGAAGCCACCATTGCATTCAGAGGTATTTCAGTCAAACTTGCGCAAAGAACAGTGAAGTAGGAGAGCAATATTTTGTTTATATTCTGATTGAAGAAAGCATCGATTGTTTGAAAATTCCTACAGACTTCTACCAACACCTTAGAGGCATTTCAAAGATCTACCACCTCATCCTGTGGACAGTAAAATTTGACTGTGTTTTTATTTTTTAAGTTTATCTGTCAAGTTGATTTTCAGAGGATACAAAGACATTTTCTAAAGGGACAGGTTTTCCATACTAAAGGGGAGCTCTGATTGTGTGAAAGGATAAACTTCTACAGCCTTTATTTGAAACTTTGGAGCATTTTTAAAACTCTGCCACCTTGTTCCATAAACTGTGAAATTTATTTTATGCCTACACTAAAGTTTACTACATGAGATATAAGTTTTGTTGAGTATTTGGCATGCTAGAAAAGGGGAAAGTTTGTGAAGATTGGGAAGTTTATCATTGGTCAGAGATACAAACAGATTGTTGACCTCCAAACATCACAGAGCGAAGGTGATTTTTACATTATACCCAGCAATTTCACTTAACAGCCTGTCTTTATTTCACTGTATTGTTTCTTATTAAAAAGTCTGCTGGTTGAGATACATTAAAGGTGGGAAGGCCACTTTTTAAAGGAGAAAGGGTTTTATATTGAGAGGGAACATTGTGCAGTCATCCAAAGACATTGTTTACTATCAAAACAGTGAATTGACAGAGTTTAGCTTAAAGAAGGTAGTTTAAAGGCAGTGAGGCTATTTGGTTCTTCAATAGCATATTTAGCCCAAAATGCCACCCAGGCAAGACAACAGAAGTGGTTTACATAAAATATATGAGCCAATATCTACAGAGGAGGTCAATGCACATCCATCCATCCTCTTCAATTTTCATGAGGTAGGTTGTTTAGATTTCTGCCAGAAGGTATAGGAGGTCAAAAGTTTCTCGCCCTTGACACACTTATGCGCCCTAAGGTTCCAAAGCAAACATTTCCAGGTAGCAGACCTTGATTTCAAGTTTTCCCCGAGGTCAGTGTCTAAAGCCACCAAAATTCCATATCATGGTGAGAAATGGTTCAAACAGACCCATCTTGACTTGGATGACTACAAGCCTTTCATCAAGCCCGAGCATAGAGATACTTGCACTTCTATTTTTCCTTTCTTTTATCTTCTTGACAGCTATGCTCCTCTAATGAAGGTCATAATGAAGTATTTTACTTGTGAAGGGAGATTTACTCGAGTTTATGCCTACCATGTCCGACTATTGATGCATTTCACTAGAACTAGGCAGCTAAACCTCCCTTACTATTTATACAAGAGCATCGAGAAGATGGCATCCACAGTCCAAAAGAGGACTCCATCTCTGCAAATAGCCTCCCTTTTCCATCATTCTCTGATCAAAATTATCATCCTACACCAGCTAGAGAAGAAAGAGGTTCCATGGGATGTTTTTATCAGCCACCCAGATTTCTCTACTGTTCCTCCTGTCCATATATCTCCCACCCAGCCTGTTCATCGCCCTGTACCTTTGTCCAGCAGGCCTACTCCTAGAAGGCTCAAGTTTCCTACAGAACAATCAGGACAGCAGGAAGAAGAAGAAGAACATGAATAGGTAGAAGAGGAAGAGGATGAGCAAGAAGAAAATGATGAAAACCAACAGACTGATGTTGGCAAACAGGGGCAGCAGTCTGAACAACAGGAAGAGATGGGTGAAGAGCAGCAAATTGCAGATGAAGGGCAACAACAACAGCTTGATGTTGAAGGTCATGAATAGCAGTTTGAGCAGGAATTTGAGCAGCTTCCTGAGCCACAAAATGAGCAGGAAATCCAGGCATAGCAGCAGCTTGATTTTGATGAAAAAGGGCAGCAGGTTGAAACACAAATTGAACAAGGCATTGAAGTAGAACAGAAAATTGATGTTGGCAAACAGGGGCAGCAAATTGAACAGCAAGAAGAAGACACACAGTAGCCTCAAGGAAAGCAGCAGTTTCAAGAAGATGTCAAGGGTAAAGCAGTTGTGTCTCCTCCTCCCAAAAGAACAAAGCCCAGCACAGCAAGGAAGAAAGGGCTTAAGGCTGGCACTCCAAAAGTGACAAAAGTTGTCCCTAGAAAAAGAAAATCGCCCAAGAGGTATCCCACTAGCATGCCAAGAAGGAAGAGTGCAAGATTGGCTTTCAAAGGGAAAGGCAAAATTGGAAAAAGTCAAGAACATGGAGGTGCATCGGCTGTCATTCCAATCCAAAGTGATGACAGCGATAATGAAGCCCGCATTCTTGAAAACCTCCTAATCCATAGAGAGGGGAAAATTGAGGCATTGGAGAAGGACCTTCATCGGGCAAGGAACTTCAACTATTTCTTGGAGACCCAAAACAAACAAATGAATGTCCATTTAGCTGTTCATGAAGCACGGGCAATCAAATACAAGAATGAAGCAGCTAAAGCGCAAATGAGGATAGAGGAGCTCATTGGTGATTTTGATGAGGAAGAAGAGGGAGACCAGCCTAGGTGGAAGAGGCCTAGAACCATAGGGCTTAAAAGAGCCCTGGAAAAGCAAAAGGAAGAAGAACAGGCCCATCTTCAAGCCTTTCCCCTCACTGCACTACTTGAGCAAGAAATTGAAGAAAATAAGGAGGCATGGCTAGAAAGAGCCAATAAACACTTGGAGATGAAGCTTGAAAAGGCAAACAGAGACCTGGAGCTGCAAAGGAAGATGACACAACACTATCAAAAGCTGAATCAGTTTGCCTGGCGCAAGCTAAAGGCCACCCAAGAGAAACTGAAGGAAGTAAAGGGGAAGCGCCCGACACGGAAAGAGAAGAAAGGCACATCAGCACTCAACATTTTGGCTTCAGCTTCAGAACATGTTGCTAAGGACCCTTGAGGGTCATGCACACCAATTTTGGGCCCATTTTGACAACTTTTGGTTTTTTGGCATTTTTGAGTTTTTGATCAAAAACTCAAAATTCACCATTTCATTTTGAGGATTCATCAAGGGAGGAGAATGGTATCATCAAATGCCATAATTTCATGAGCATGTCCTCAGCGATTTTCAGAGAATTTGGAGATCATCTGCCCCCTCAAAATGGCGAAAAAGGCTCTCTTTTTTCACACTCTGCCCGGTCTATCAGCAGACTGTAATTTTCTGGTTTTTTACACACAGGTGCATATTTGGAGGACTTCCAGGCATCAGATTGGGGAATTTTTAGTTGCGCCAGAAAGTAGACACTCAGAGCTTTCCAACGAGCTATCATGAGCCTCGTTTCGACATCAGGAAGGCTGCCAAATATTTCCGGAAAATCAGGGGACATTTTTCTGATGTAAATTTGAAATATTTTTGTAATTTTTGAACCTCCAAAATCTGCTTTTTCCAAATGTGCGTTTAGCTATTTTTGCACTTGGAAAATGATGCAAAGTCAATTAAATTCCATTTTTTAGCAGTTTTTAGATATTTTATGAGATATTTTTGTGCCTTGGGCTTTGCAAAGCCTCAAGGACAAGTTTAGATATTTTGATTAGGCCAATGAGGATGCAAGTTGAACCATGAGGTTTTCCTCACTTGAGCCTATATATTCCAAAGGCTCTCATTGTAAACAAGGCTGATTTTGAGAAGAGAAGCAATATATGGTCTTATGAGCTTTGGAAGAAAATACTTGTGTTATGCTTTTGGATTGCCTCTTGGATGTTCTTGGATGGATGATGAAGGATTGTTGATGGATTCCATGACTTGGTAGAATGGTATAGTGTCTCTTGCTTTGTTGTTGTCTTCTAGTTTTCATTCATGATACATTTTTCTTGCTTGCTATAGATCAGTAGAGAACACATTTGAGATATGCCCATGGAGGCACCTCAAATTTCCTGAATCTTCATAGCCTTCATGTTTTCTTCTTCCTTAGTTGCACTAAAGAATTCTTAACTGCTCTTTAACAACTTGAGGATATTGTTGCTAGTTTCATTCATAGTTCTATGCATGTTAAGTAGGATGTATGGTGTGCCCTGCTTACCTATGACTGTCCATAGTCCCATCTATGAAACTATCTCTTTGACTGATTAGATTATCATTTTGTTTGAACCAAGGAGGCCTAGTCCCGATCTAGCCCTTTGCCTAAAACTATGCAAATCTTGTTGTTCAAAGTGCCCAATAACTTGAAGTACTGTGTTTAGGCGTTCCGGCATAGTATTTTGAGTTGTTAGTCCATCTTATGTGTTTTTCCCCAAAGTCTGATAGCCATTTCCCAAAGTTATAGGGTCTTATACTTCTATGCATGTCTTGAATGTTTGTTTCTATGTTTTGATTAGTTTATAGTTACATTTTGCATGATTAAGGGTTTGCCCTACCATGTTTATATTATCTATTGAACCAGTGATGCTTGAAACTCTTTGTTGTTCACAAATTTGATGTCCATTTACTCCATTTTGCCCTAAGATCCTTTCTACCTTGAATCAAATCGGCCCTTCAACAGCCTTGTATCATCATCTAATAACTTTCTTGACTTTTTGACCCCATAGCCCAGTTAGTCTAACATCTTGTTATCTATTTTATATCTTTTATCAGCTTCATCCCTCACAACTTAAAAAACCAAAAATAAAAAACTTACTTCATAACTAGCCTAAAATCAGAACTCAATAAACAAACACACAGATATCCCTTACGCATATAGAGAGAGCCCTCTCTGAGTCCAAGAAGGCTAGGTCCTCGGGCTCCAAAGTTTGGTTTGATGTTACACTTTCATTTGGCTTGCCAATCAGCCAAATCACGGGACCCTAACATAATGGCGATCATGGTGGGACACTATTGAGTACATGACAGTCTGACAAACTTTTATAGGCTCCTTAGTCCTTCAACTTTTAACTTAAACCGTCAGCCTCTAGAATCATTTAGTGTAAACTCTTTGTTTCACCATCTTAGCAAAGTGATGAATCAGGTTTATAACACTCTTACATCATAGGCTGCACATAAAACTCAGAAAAAACCCCAAAAAACTCCTTTAGATTGGTTTTTATCAATACTGGTGGTGGACCATACAAATATAACTCAAAACAACTAAAACTCCACCTGGCGACTCCACTAGCCTTCAGTAGGCCTTACTATTTTACCGAACTCTAGATTACTATCCGATCAACCTATCCCGTCGCTCACTAACATAGCGGGAGATGGTGGGACATTGAGTACATGACAGTCTAGCAAACTCCTATAGACTCTTAGTCCTTTAGATACCATAAATAAGCAAGCAGTCCATAAGATCATTTTAGAGTAAAACTCTTTTTGTTGTCACCACCCTAGAAAAGTGTTGAAACAAAGTTTAGAATACTTTAAAAACATAGGCTGCATATAAAACTCAGAAAATCCAAAATATTTCCAGACTGGCTTTACTTTAGTTACTGGTGGTGGACCATAGCTAAATCTTTTCAAAAACAAACAAGTTCCACCTGGCGACTCCACTAGCCTCCAGTAAGCCTTTTTCCCCACTAGTCCTTATAAAGACTCCTAGGAATGCAGTAAGTAAACCCAAACATCCTGATGGAGGAAGACATGGTTCAACACCTGAGGACACAAAGGAGATATGCTCCGATGAGCAGAGAACATATCCCTGGTTACCCACACAAAATGCCCACAGATGTAAATTGGTTCGAAGACCTACCTGTCTTTCGAAATGAAAATATTGACAACCCATTTTTGCACCTCATCAAATTTCATATGCATGTATGTAGCTTAAAGGTTGAATGGCATGAGGAATGCCTTATGAAAATGTTCATGGGTACATTAGAAGAAGAGGCAAGAGAATGGTATGAAAACCTAGAACATCGTACCTTGTTTTCTTTGAAGGATTTCCACAAAGTATTTTGTAAACGCTATATAGGGCATTTTCCATCTTTATCATTGGCTGAAAATTGTTTTGATCACTCTGAAAACCTCATACAACACATTGTAAACATTGAAGAACACTACGGAAATTGGCATCCTGAGGAGTTTTTAGAGGAGGTCCATAATTTTCTTACCCAAGATGACCAAGAAGAGTTGATCCTAGATGAAATCCATCAAGAAATAAGAGAGGATCCACAAGAACTCTTTGAAAAGGTTGAAACAGATAACAATCCATCTGCCCTTTCATATAAAATACAAGAGGACTTTCAGCCACAAGATCAACTTCCACAAAATATGGAAAGAAATTGTTGCCCCATCCAAAGAAAACATAAAATACCTTCTCCCTTAACTGAACAGGAAATAGATCAAATAATAAACATGCAGACAGCCTCTGAAACTTCATGTAACCAAAACTTCGCTGATTTTTCTCTTTTAAACCCTGCATATCATCAATCAGAAAATAGATTTGTAAATCAAGTTGATGAAAAGCAATCTGATTGTCCAATATACATGGCTGGTGACATTACTTATGTTAATGATTCTCCAATGTTTGATCAATATGTTGATGATTATGACTTCCAAACAGAAGCTAACTTTGCAGAAAACTCAGTTTTTGATTGCCAAGAGGAAGCTCAGTTTCATGAACTTGAAGAAAGTAAGCGGCCATTACAGGTCATCTATGACACCGATGAGGAGAGCTTTGAAAGTTCAGAAGTAAGTGAAGAGTCTCGGAATTTTTGCCCTACTTCACTTCAGTCTGTCAGAGATAACATTCACATAATTGGAGATCAACAGTTTTCTAGCTTTGATGATGAGGTTGAGGAAGATGGTGAAATTATTGAGCATGTTGTAAATGAGAAGCCTTTTCCTGAAAGGGTTGAAGAAATCATTTTGGACATGGAATCTTCCTTAACTCCAGATTTGCAGCCACCAAGTTCCTTTGAGTTACAAATTGCAGATGATGAAGTAGAGGTTGAGAAACAAATGAGAGTTGTCACACTATCCTTTGAAGATAATTTATTGTCAAAGTGTATCCCTGCTCATCAACCCGATGACCTTCACACAATTTTCAGCCCACCCCATCAAAACACATCAGCTTGGCAAGAGAACTACACTGCAATATATGATGAGTCTGATAGTTCAAGTAATCATGAGCAAGGGGAAGAGTTGCTTTACCAAGGGGGTCCCAAATATGGTCAAGTGGGAGAAAGAGTAGTCATGAATGAGGCCTATGTCTCAAATCCTCTAGATCAGGTATTATTCCAAGATCCATTTGCTGTTTTCCTTGAGAAGTCTAAAAGAGTAATCTTGAATGAAACCTATATCTCAAATCCTCTAGATCAGGTATTATTCCAAGATCCAGTTGTTGTTTTCCTTGAAAAGTCTAAAAGAGTAGTGGTTTCTATCATAAAAAAGTTGCTACCAAGAATGAGAAAAAGCTTAAGTACTACTGTCCAAAAACCTGCCAAATGGGAGTGGCCTTGTCATTATTTCTGTATCATGAAAGAACTAAACCAGAGTCACCCATGAAATCATATACTTGACTGGTTACATTGGAAAGAAGAGTTCCCCAAATGTGTATGTTGTGTACAGTTTAGATTAGGATAGGTAGACAGCAGTAGAAAATAAGCTCAGCCTTGTGAGCATCTTTTCAATTTTAGATTTTTTGAAGAAAAGTGAAAAAGCAGAAAAGACGAAAATAGTAAAAGATAGAAAAGAGGGCGAGTGAAGATAGAACAAAGCCCCATGTTCCAAAAAATAGTCTTTCGGAAAGCGAGCAAGTCTAAATGCCGCTACTAGTACTTCAATGTCTTGTTCAGCTATCTAGCCTAATCATAGCTGAGCATGTTTAAATTTATTTGTTGATAAGTTAGTGAGTGCAAAAGATAGTCAACATTGTGTAAGATTGACTTATCACAGAGCTTAGATTAGGGAGAGATTCTGGTTCCACATGCCTAAAATAGAACCAAAGAGAGAAGCGAGGGATGAAAAATACATTGTACATCTTAGCCCCGCTTTTCTAGTTTTCCTTTTGTTGCAGAATAATATTTGTGTGCAGTTTGTCCTGTCATGCCACAAATACATGACAAATCAGACAGTTTAACCCTGATTTGATCATTTTGAATTTCATGTTTTAGATTAGAGAACAAAATCCTGTCAAACAGTTTAATCTTGACAGTTGATCTAGTTTAGATAGAGTAATGAAGGAGTTCATCAGCTTAATCTGAACTCCCGGCAGATATAAGAGTAGAAATAGATAGGTTCATTTTGCAAAAAGAAAAATATACATTGTCAAAAGGTTGCTAGTTCAAATGCGCCAAAGAGAAGAAAAAATGTTAGGAAAGATAGTCGGGTAGGTAGAAATATCATTGATGTTAACCATGCTGTCACTTTTCAGAAATAACATCAAAGAAGGGTGAAATTTTGCGCCAATGGGTAAGGCATTAGTCTTCATAAGCCAAAGATCTGAATTCTGGACACCTCCTGACGAGGAGCTGCCCTCCCCAAATGGAGCCACTGTTAGTCATCAGTATTTTTCACTTGTTGGTGATGACTAAATCCATAGCTGAGTTTTCTAGAAGCTGATCTCCATATGTCAATTTGTCATCTAGAAAACCCTCATAAAATTTTTTTTCGCCCTCCTACTTTTCAGCCTGCCCATGTCAAGGTGAAACCTCATTATCACTATCCTATCTAGCTTTAGCCCTACTAGTCTGCCCATTAGCTCTAAAAAGACAATCCAAGTCTGTCTAAAAACCTCCCCTAAGTTAGGAAGTGGCGCTTTAAGGCATTTTTACCCTTGGCAACCATCAAAAGGCCAAAAACCTCCATCTGCTACAGACCAATCATGACAGACCTCCCACTCTGCAAATGAAATTGATCACAGCCCTAAGTCACGCCACTTACACACCCCTAAGTCTTAGCAATGCATAGACCACAGTCTCAAGCTGATTTTAGGTGTTTTACAGTGTTTTATGGATTTTACAAAGACAGGAAACATGTCATCATCTCAGGAGAAAATTCTTGAATCCACATTTAGAAGAACAGCTGCTTCTCAATGTAAACATGAGCTTGAGATACATCTGCAGGGTAAGGAGTTACTCATCAAACTCTTACAGCTTCATTCAGCCTGATAGCACAGTAAAAGAAAGACAACACTGTCAAAAAAACTTGTTATTTGTCATGGCCAAAAACCTCCTTCATCTATAAGCAGAGGGTTAAGGCGCCTCCTTCATCTACAAGCAGAGGGCGATGGCCAATATTGACTTGAAGAATTGCAAAACTTACTATAAGCACAGGTTTGTTTTTTACTAGACAGTGAAACAGTGACTCAAGGTTTCTGAGGGAAAATGATGATCAAAACAGGGCTAAGATTTGAAATGTTAAAATCAAGAGAAAGCAGAGTTTTTTGCTCTTGTGCCATAAGAAATAAGATAAATTGAAATTTCCATCATCGTCATCATGGCGCAACAAAAAGAGACTCCATTGATCAAAGCTATCATAACAAAATATCTCTGCAGGGGTGTTAATATGAATGGCTCAAATCAATGTTGAGCAAGAGGACACTTCAGTAAAAATAACCTCTATGTGCTCTTATGTTTTTGTTGGGCTGTGGGATAAAGTTTATGGTTTCTAGATAAACATAGAGAAAAGGCAGGCAAGTAGTACACAGCCCCAGACATAAGACATCTTGATATCATTCAAAGCTCCAGTGCAAGTTCAGGTGTTGCGATCTACACTCCACCACAAAGACAAATGTGTCCTTCAGATGCAGTAGGGTTGGTGATTTCAGAGCTCCATTGGAAAGAAAATGACTAATAAAAGCCTTGATACATACGAATTATTCCAGCAGTCATTCTACACCTCATATGTTTGTCTCCTCAACACAAAGGTATAAAAAGGTTATGATCTGAGTTTTAAACCCTTGGGGAGACATGTCATTATTGAAAGCAATTCTATTTATAGACAGCTGTCTTTCAAATGTGCTATAACCGCTGACACAGACAATCTGGGTTTAGGTCATCAAGAGACATCACCCCTGAAATGATTGTTCATAATAGGCAAAAGAGATGCTGTGACATACTGATATTTTTTTGAAAAGCTGGAAACAAACATAGGTTGTCATTATTCAAATGGACAGAGACATCATAGTAATATTTTCTGAGTAGATAAAGTGTATTAGAAAGCAGCGCCCTTCTTGATCAATAGACCATGACAAAGTCTAAATAAATGCAGCAAATTTTGACACCTACAGTTGGTGAAAGTTGATGAAGCACTTTGACCCTTTGTAGGATAGTGTTTGCGCTTATGACATCCAACAAAGTGTTATCCACAGTAAAAAAGGGAGGCCTCCCTTGTTAACAAGTGGTTTTTACTATGGTGGCACATATCCAAACAAGAAGTATCGGATTGTGTTTTGAAAAATGAGGTTTCAATTTTGGATTTAAAGACAAAGGTTTTCTCAAAACTTTTGAAAGAACCCTCTCAAATCAAATTCACAAAGTGACCGTTGGGGTTCATGTTGTCAAAAGAATAAAACCGTGGCACAATCATTTGAAAATCTCCCAAGCAAGCAAAACACTCCTTTGAGGTTCAACAAGGCGGAAGGACCAGTTCCAAATCGGTTTGCAGAAATGTTGCAGGGTTTTTGAAGTCTTTTAACACTGCGTGGCACTCCTGGCAGAGCGCGCGGCGCTCCTGGGCATGATTTTTACACTGCTCAACATGTGCGCGTGATGCTCCTGTAGCCGCACGCGGCACCCCTGTAGCGGCGGGTCACGGGCGCCGACAACGACCCGACAGGCCACCCGGTTGTGTTATTGCATGGCGTTATTTTTCTACAAAGTGCCGCGCACTTGTTAAACACTCAACACACCTCCAAATCACTCCTGAGGGTGGCCCAAGCTATTCAAAGGATTGCCCATCGATTTGCAGAGGTATTTATAAACCCCTTTGATTTTTTTGTCAAACTGTTGAAGTGGTATAAGGCTAGTTGTTGCATAGGAGGAACGTGATGAAATAGGTCAAACTCTGTCTACCATGAACCTTGTTGTGAAAACTATAAAAGGGTTGATATGTACAGTTTGAGGGTATATGATTCGAATAAGTGCAAAAGATGAAGAGTTAAATAAGGAAGATTGTTGAGTTTGACTAAGTTTATATACCATCATATATCTGTTGAGCTGCATATGAGGTTTAAAGTTCGATAAAAGGGGAGCTTATCCACTTTTAAACTGCTACATCACCATACATGAAAAATAGTGCTTTTTTGTGTGAATATCCGTTATTTAAAACTGTGCTGGAGTGGTGGATATGCTGATGAGATCCTCTACAGAAAAAGAAATTGTGTTGAGCTAAAAACTGTATGTTTTCACCCTTCTCATATCAAAGAACAAGGGTGTGTTTTATTCTTCAAAATACCAAAGGGCAAGGTTACCCCTACCACCCACAGAGAAAGACAGTTGCACTGTGTACACTTTAAATTCCTTTTGTTCTTCGAGCTCACTGCCAAGTTGATTTTCAGAGGATACAAACACATTTTCTAGAGGGACAGGGTTTCCATATTAAACAGGAGCTTTGATTGTGTGAAAGGATAGACTCCTACAGCCTTTGTTGAAACTTTTGAAACATTTTAAAAAAATCTCTATCACCTTTGTTCCATAACTGTGAAATTGACTGTATGACTACACTAAAGGTTGACTGCATATGATATGAGTTTTGTTGAGTGATTGGCATACTAGGCAAGGGAAAGATTGTGAATATTGGAAAGTTCACCATTGGTCAAAGATACAAAACAGGTTTTTGAGCTCCAAACATCACAGAGCAAGGCGATTTTGACACTATAAACAACAATTTCACCTAATAGCCTATCTTCATTTCACTGTATTATTTCTTATTAAAAAGTCTGCTGGCTGAGATACATATTAAAGGTGGGAAGGCCACTCTCTAAGGAGCAAGGGTTTTATTGTGAGGGAACATTTTGAAATCATTCAAAGACATTGTCTCTCTATCAAAACAGTGAATTGACAGGGTTTAGTCTAAAGAAGGCAGTTTAAAGGTAGTGAGGCTGTTTGGTTCTTCAATAGCATATTTAGCCCAAAATGTCGCCCAGGAAAGACAACATAAGTGGTTTACATAAAAGATATGAGCCAATCTCTACAGAGGAGGTCAATGCACATCCATCCATCCTCTTCAATTTTCATGAGGTAGGTTGTTTAGATTTTTGCCAGAAGGTACAGGAGGTCAAAAGTTTCTCGCCCTTGACACACCTATGCGCCCTGAGGTTCCAAAGCAAACATTTCCAGGTAGAAAACCTTGATTTCAATTTTTCCCCGAGGTCAGTGTCTAAAGCCACCAAAATTCCATATCATGGCGAGAAATGGTTCAAACAGACCCATCTAGACTTGGATGACTACAAGCCTTTCATCAAGCCCGAGCACAGAGATACTTGCACTGCTATTTTTCCTTTCTCTTATCTTCTTGCCAGCTACGCTCCCCTAATGAAGGTCATAATGAAGTATTTTACTTGTGAAGGGAGATTTACTCGAGTTTATGCCTATCATGTCCGACTATTGATGCATTTCACTAGAACTAGGCAGCTCAATATCCCTTACTTTTCATGAAAAAGCATCGAGAAGATGGCATCCTTAGTCCAGAAGAAGACTCCATCTCTGCAAATAGCTTCCCTTTTCCATCATTCTCTGATCAAAATTATCATTCTACATCAGTTGGAGAAGAAAGGGGTTTCTTGGGATGTTTTTATCAGTCACCCGGATTTCTCCACTGTTCCTCCTGTCCATATATCTCCCACCCAGCCTATTCATCGCCCTGTACCTTTGTCCAGCAGGCCTAATCCTAGAAGGCTTGAGATTACCATAGAACAGTCAGGACAGCAAGAAGAGAAAGGGCATGAGCAAGAATAAAGGGATGAAGAGCAGCAGGACAGTGGTGAAGGTCAGCAGCAGGAGCAAGAAGAAAAAGGTGTTGAACAGCAGCATCTCAGTGATGATGAACAACAGGGACAAGAGGAAGAGAAGCAGCTTGATTTTGATGTTCAGGGGCAGCAGCTGGAACCACAAACTGAAATAGGGGTTGAGATAGGACAGCAGCTTGATATTGGTGAACAGAAACATCAGTTTGAACAGCATGAAGAAGATGAGCAGCAGCAGTTCTCTCATAACACAGTGCAGCCTCCTCAAGTTGCACAGCAGTCTCAAGAGGAAGGGTTTTTTTCAAAAGGTAACAAACAAAGTGATAAGGGCAAGGCCATCATGCCTACCTCTCCCGAGAAGATTAAGCCCAGGACAAAAAAGAAACAAAAGCTCAAGGTGGTTACTCCAAAAGTAACAAGAGCTATCCGGAGCAAAAGAAAATCGCCCAAGAAACCTCTCACTAGCATGCCAAGAAGGAAGAGTGCAAGGTTATCTTTCAAGGGCAAAGGGAAAGGCAAGATAGGAGAAAGTCAAGAACATGGAGGTGCATTGGCTATCATCCCAATCCAAAGTGATGACAGCGATAATGAAGCCCGCATTCTTGAAAACCTTCTAATCCATCGAGAGGGTCAAATTGAAGCATTGGAGAATGACCTTCATCGGGCAAAGAGCTTCAATCATTTCTTGGAGATCCAAAATAGACAGATGAGTGTTCACATGACAGTTTATGAAACACAGGCAATCAAATACAAGAATGAGGCTGCTAGAGCACAAGTAAGGATAGAGGAGCTCATCGGTGAGTTTGATGAAGATGAAGAAGAAGACCAGCCTAGGCGGAAAAGGCCTAGAACCATAGGGCTTAAAAGAGCCCTGGAAAAGCAAAAGGAAGAAGAACAAGCCCATCTTCAATCCTTTCCCCTCACTGCACTACTTGAGCAATAAATTGAAAGAAATAAGGAGGCATGGCTAGAAAGAGCCAATAAACATTTGGAGATGAAGCTTGAGAAGGCAAACAGAGACTTGGAGCTGCAAAGGAAGATGACACAACACTATCAAAAGCTAAATCAGTTTGCCCGGCGCAAGCTAAAGGCCACCCAAGAGAAACTAAAGGAAGCAAAGGGGAAGCCCCCGGCACGGAAAGAGAAGAAAGGCACATCAGCACTTGACATTTTGGCTTCAGCTTTGGAACACATTGCTAAGGACCCTTGAGGGTCATGCACCCCAATTTTGAGCCCATTTTGACAATTTTTGGTTTTTTGGCATTTTTGGGTTTTTGGTCAAAAACTCATAAATTCGCCATTTCATTTTGGGGATTCGTCAAGGGAGGAGAATGGTATCATTGAATGCCATAATTTCATGAGCATGTCCTCAGCAATTTTCAGAGCATTTGGAGATCATTTGCCCCCTCAAAACGGCGAAAAAGGCTCTCTTTTTGCACACTCTGCCCGGTCTATCAGCAGACTGTAATTTTCTGGTTTTTTACACACAGGTGCAGATTTGGAGGACTTCCAGGCATCAGATTGGGGAAATTTCAGTTGCGCCAGAAAGTAGACACTCAGAGATTTCCAACGAGCTATCATGAGCTTCGTTTCGACATCAGGAAGGCTGCCAAATGTTTCCGGCAAGTCAGGGGACCTTTTTCTGATGTAAAATTGAAATATTTTTGTAATTTTTGAACCTCTAAAATCTGCTTTTTCCAAATGTGCGTTTAGTTATTTTTGCACATGAAAAATTATGCAAAGTCAATTAAATTCCCTTTTTTAGCATTTTTTAGATATTTTATGAGATATTTTTGTGCCTTGGGCTTTGCAAAGCCTTAAGGACAAGTTTAGATATTTTGATTAGGCCAATGAGGATGCAAGTTGAACCATGAGGTTTTCCTCACTTGAGCCTATATATTCCAAAGGCTCTCATTGTAAAAAAGGCTGAACTTGAGAAGAGAAGCAATATATGGTCTTATGAGCTTTGGAAGAAAATACTTGTGTTATGCTTTTGGATTGCCTCTTGGATGTTCTTGGATGGATGATGAAGGATTGTTGATGGATTCCATGACTTGGTAGAATGGTATAGTGTCTCTTTCTTTGTTGTTGTCTTCTAGTTTTCATTCATGATACATGTTTCTTGCTTGCTATAGATCAGTAGAGAAAACATTTGAGATATGCCCATGGAGGCACCTCAAATTTCCCGAATCTTCATAGCCTTCATGTTTTCTTCTTCCTTAGTTGCATTAAAGAATTCTTAACTGCTCTTTAACAACTTGAGGATATTGTTGCTAGTTTCATTCATAGTTCTATGCATGTTGAGTAGGATGTATGGTGTTCCCTGCTTACCTATGACTGTCCATAGTCCCATCCATGAAACTATCTCTTTGACTGATTAGATTATCATTTTTTTTGAACCAAGGAGGCCTAGTTCCGATCTAGCCCTTTGCCTAAAACTATGCAAATCTTGTTGTTCAAAGTGCCCAATAACTTGAAGTACTGTGTTTAGGCATTCCGGCATAGTGTTTTGAGTTTTTAGTCCGTCTTATGTGTTTTCCCCAAAGTCTGATAGCCATTTCCCAAAGTTAGAGGGTCTTATACTTTTATGCATGGCTTGAATGTTTGTTTCTATGTATTGATTAGTTTATAGTTACATTTTGCATGATTAATGGTTTTCCCTACCATGTTTATGTTATCTATTGAACCAGTGATGCTTGAAACTCTTTGTTGTTCACAAACTTGATGTCCATTTACTCCATTTTTCCCTAAGATCCTTTCTACCTTGAATCAAATCGGCCCTTCAACAGCCTTGTATCGTCATCTAATATCTTTCTTGACTTTTTGACCCCATAGCCCAGTTAATCTAACATCTTGTTATCTATTTTATATCTTTGATCAGCTTCATCCCTCACAACTTAAAAAACCAAAAATCAAAAACTTACTTCATAACTAGCCTAAAATCAGAACTCAATAAACAAACACACAGATATCCCTTACGCATATAGAGAGAGCCCTCTCTGAGTCCAGGAAGGCTAGGTCCTCGGGCTCCAAAGCTTGGTTTGATGTTACACTGTCATTTGGCTTGCCAATCAGCCAAATCACGGGACCCTAACATGTGGAGCCTTGGCTATATTGCCAATTACCTCCTCCATTATTGTCTCTTCAGGATCCTCCTGATCAACCATCATCTCTTCTTCCTCAGGTTCCTCCCAATGAACTTCCATTTCCATTTCCTCGGGTTCCTCTTGATCAATTCCTTCCGAATGCTCTTGTTCTACCAGACTAGCCAGAGAGGCTGGTTCCTCTTCTCTAGTAGAAATCATGGCTACTACCTCTTCTTCTGAGGACCCGTAGAATTCCGCCCAGGAGACCCGAAGCCTGTTTATTGCATGCATGACCAATAATCGCACCAAACCGTGATTGGAAAGCACTGTCAGCATTCGGTTATGAACGCCGAGAAACCTAAGCCATATGCTGCAGTTGTTTCAATAGGAAGAAGGGCATGTTCAAGGCATGTACCTGAGCCTGTGGAAATTGAAGGTGCATTAAAATTTTAAAATGATACTTGAACAGAGTTGTGGCTCAGCCCTCACAGGTTATGTATTTTATTACGAAACTTGCAACTTCGTTCCATGGATACGACACAGTTCAACGCTCGTATCCTCTACCCATTTGAACGACACTTTCTCTTGCTTGCAAGAACAATTCGAGAAATTCCGGAAGATAAAATTTCCGAGAAAACCATTGTTGCCCGTGCTGTCTCTGCCTGCTAACCTCTGCGATTACCTCTTTTGTTACAGGAAATTCTAGACCTCTAACCCACAAATAATTCTCCTCCAAATTGAGTGCAAATTCCATTGTGATTCCTCCATCAAACCCCTGCAATCTGTCAAAGTAGGTATCCCACCCTACGTCAACAAAAACTTGCCAAACCTCTGGATTGCTGCAGACTGAAGCTGTGTTTTCAGTTTCATGCCGCACAGCTAGCCCACCCATACTATGGAGACTTGCAACAACACTTCTTGTAACTGCAAACCGTTAGGCAAGGTGGTGGGTACCAAATTTGGAGAAACAACATGGTGAAAATGGAAAGGTGGTAGCAGTAAATATAGATGGTAACTCTCGAAAACCGAGAAAAATCATATAATAATATGGTAAGTGTGGTGAATAGAAATAATAATTGTTTCTTATAGGGTGGACGAGACATCTTACAGATCCCAATACGTCTTAAATGATGATACCACATATTGATGGGAATAGTAAGGTGTGCCATGAACGGATTTTCATACTGATTTATGAGGCAATTATTACGTCGTCCTTGACTATGACAGCACCCCCCCAACTTAATATTTTGCCGTCTGCGGCCTTAAAATCTTCACATGGGATATTTAATTAAATCGGTAAAAGGCACGTGAAGGCATACCTAATGGCCTACCTGGACGATGTGACGGTTGGTAGGATGACGATGTAGTAATGATATGGATTGGAGTAACAGTAGTACGAGTAACAACATCCGGTGTAACAACATTGAGTAGCAACATCAGAGTAACAACATCCGCTGTAACAACATCGAGTAGTATCATCAGAGTAACAAAATCTGGTGTAACAACATCGAGAGTAACAATAGTGCAAGTAGCAGCATTGGAGTAACAACATCGAGTAACATCATTGGAGTAACAACAGTGCGAGTAAAAACATCCATTGTAGCAGCATCGAGTAGCATCATCGAAGTAATAATAGTGCGAGTAGAAGCATCGAGTAGCAACATCTGGTGTAGCAGCATCGAGTAGCAACATAGAGTAGTAGCAGTGCTAGTAGCAGCATCCGATGTAGCATCATTGGGAGTAACAACATCGAGTAGTAGCATCAGAGTAACAACAATGCGAGTAGTAGCATCTGGTGTAGCAACATCGGGAGTAACAACATCGAGTAGTAGCATCGATTAGCAGCATCGGAGTAGCAACAGTGCGAGTAGCAATGTCCAATGTAGTAGCATCTGATACTTTGGAAAAATTTTCTTTGATTTTTACTCCTTAGTAGTAACTCCTGCAAAAATACAATAAGATAAACAATATAATTCTTTATTCTTTTGTTATATATATATATATATATATTGTTGTTGTTGTTGTTTTTTTTTTTTTTTTAAATTTTTTTTTATAACAAGGGTGCAGAGGAAGGATTCTTTGCGCTGATGACCTTCAAACCTGATTTCTCAGAGAGTTGTTTAATAAAAGCATCCTTAGAGGCCGGGCAGTGGTATAGTCTCACGCGATGTCCATTGACTATAAATGAAGCATGTGTATCATCAATTGTGACTAGCCTAACTGTTCCATTATAAAGTAGAGTGTCCACCTCGTAAGGTCCCATCCAAAGAGTGCAAAGCTTCCCTTTAAAATGCTTAAAACGAGAGTCATAAAGTAGTGCCAAATCTCCACTTTGAAACACCTTATTTTTAATGAACTTATCATGCCATTTCATTCTCTGTTGTTGAATAGCAGTATTTCTCTGGACAACCATTGAACGGATTTCATCTAGTTCATTGAGCTGGGCTAGTCAGTGTTTCTAGGCATCTGACAGATCCAAACAAACTTCAAGAGCTGTTCTGAGCGTACTAATTTCAAATTATATTGGAAACAACGGGGCCTTCCCATAAACCAGCTCGAATGGTGAAAACCCAATTGTATTTCGCCATGTTTTTTTTGTCAAAATATTCTCCAATGTTTTGCTCGTGCTTTCTACTTGTCCATTCGACTGGGGGTGGTATGGAGATTTCACTTTGTGCTTGACTCCATATTTCTGCATGAGCTTTGCTATCTTGCGTGATGTGAATTGTGCTCCTCCATCTGAAACAATCTCTCTTGGAGTACTGTAACGAGCAAAAATTTCTTCAAATAGAAAATCTGAGACCACCTGCTCTGTTGCTTTCACAACAGCTTTGGCTTCCACCCACTTGGTCACGTAATCAGTATAGACCAAGATGTGGAATTTCTGCTGGGAGGGTGGGTTAAAGGGTCCAACGAAGTCAATAGCCCATTTCTCAAAAGACTAGAGGACTACCTGTGCCTTCAAAGGCATTTCATCAGCTCGACCATGCTGCCCCATACGTTGGAAACTATCACACCTCCTAACATAATTCCGAGCATTAAGAAAAATGGAAGGCCAGAAATATCCCATTTGTAGCACCTTATGGCCTGTTCTTTTGTCTGCAAAATTCCCTCCACAAGGACCATCATGAGTAGCTTTCAATACCTCATAAATATCATCCTCAGACACACAGTTCTAGATCTGCTTATCTGCTCCTGTATGAAAAAGGTACCATAGCATCCAAGAATATCGGGCACTATGATGAATAATCTTATGTTGTTCCCTGTATGACAAATGAGGAGGCACTTTCCTTGTAGAAAGATAGTTAGAAATATATGCATACCACAGAGGTTTAGTAGAAACTGTAAAAAGATGTTCATCAGGAAAACTATCTTCTACAGGTGTGCATTCATCATTGTTATCCATTCTAGATAGGAAATCAGCTACCACATTATATTTTCCTGGCTTATCTATTATTGTAATATCAAATTCTTGAAGCAATAGCAACCATCTTGTAATACGGCCAGGAGTAATGGGTTTATTCATCAAGTACCTGATTGCTGCGTGATCAGTATGGACAATAGTAGAGTACCCGGTGATGTAATGCCGGAACTTGTTGACGACATAAATGACAGCTACGAATTATTTTTCTATCACCGTATAGTTTAGTTCAATACGAATTAAATTCTTATTGACATAGTAAAATGCATACGGTATTTTGTCTACCTGCTGTCCCAAAACAACCCCTACTACTGTCTTAGAAGCATGAATATGTATGTGAAACGGTAATGCCCAATCAGGTCCTCGGAGGATTGGAGCCATGCACACCAGCCCCTTGATTTTCATGAAAGCTATCTCATAATCTTTAGTCCATAAAAATTTTTCATCTTTTGTTAGCAGTTGAAATAGTGGCTGTGATATTTTAGCAAACTTTTCTATAAAGCGCTTGTAGTAACCAGCACAACCAATAAAGCTATGTACCTGTGCGGGTGTTTTGGGTATCGGGAAGTGTAATATTACCGCTACTGTAGCTGGATCAAATTGAATTCCAGTAGCTGAGAAAAAATGTCCCAATACTACTCCTTCTTCCCTCATCATATGGCGTTTGACTGTACTCAGAGATACATGGGCCTGTTTACATCTTTTGAGTACTTTCTCTAAATTTTCCAATCCTTCCTCAAATGAGTTTCCATATGGAGTAAAATCATCCATATAGATTTCAACGCTATCATCGACCAAATAAGAAAATATTCCCAAGATTTCCCTCTGGAAGGTAGCAAGAGCATTACACAGAACAAACGGGAGGACCCTGTATGCAAAGGTTCCCCAAGGGCATGTAAGAGTTGTTTTATCCTGGTCTTCTGGGGTTGTCTAGATCTGGTTATATCCACTGAATCCTTCTAGGAAGGAAAATAAATTCTTCCTAGCCAAGGTATCCAGGACCTAGTCAATGAATGGCAAAGGAAAATGGTATTTTTGAGGTGCCTTATTTAGTTCCCTGTAATCTACACAGATCCACCATTTACCATTATTTTTGGGAACAATAAGTAGCGGGGATACCCATTGGCTATCTGAGATGGGGTAAATGAATCCTACATCCAACAATTTTTGTAATTCTTCTTTAATAATGTTTATGAGAACAGGATACATCCTCCATTGAGGCTGTCTTACAGGGCGGAAATATTCCTTAATATAAATATGATGAGTGCATAGGTTGGCAGGGATACCCTTCATGTCAATATAATCCCAGGAAAAACCTTCCTGATGATCTTGAAGGACTTTCAAAAGCTTTTTTGTTTGAGATTCAAATAGGTTTGGGTTGATATTAAATGTTTTCCCTAGTCCAATCTCGATTGGAGTACTATCGTGGGATGAGGTTACAGGAATTTCCTCAATGTCATCTCCTGGTTCAATGTTTTCCTGTGTCTCACATCTCATGGAAAATTCTAGAATATGTCGAGTTGAATCGGAAACAGAATTGGAATCATTGATTAAAGCATTAATGGCATCATCTTCAATTTCTGTTTTAAATTGAAGGGCTTGCCCAAGAGTAAGAGCTGGTCTAACATCTTCGTTTTCAGGTTCAGGCTCTTCTACAGGTAGAGGTTTCTAATTGGGTACTGATTTTTCAGATGGGCTTGGTTCTGCAGAAGGATAAATTTTGAGATTCTTTGTAATTATCCCATTCGATATAATCATGTGCCCAGATCGGCACCCTATGTAGGCTTCTGCAGTTGCAAGCGAGGGTCTTCCTAGGATCAATGGGTGACCACCTACTGAAGATCGGGTCTGTATTATAAGGAGGTCCATAAGGTAATGCCATGAGTCTACTGAAATGATCACATCCTCTAATTTCCCCACTTGTTTAATTGTGGATATGTCTGCAAGCTCCAGAATGGTAGGGGTTGGTTTAATGTTTCCAAGTCCTAATGTGTTCATTGTTTCAGCAGTGATAATGTTAATGGTTGCTCCCAAATCTACTAGTACGTTCGGTATTTCAACCCCATTAATCTGTGCTATTAGAGTCGGGTTCTCAGGGTCTTCGTATTTTATAGGCACAATTTTTCCTAACATGATATCGGATAGTCTACCCACTACATGAATTCTTAATGGATACTTAGGTTTCCTCCCTGGTTTCTTTGAGTAGTATTCTCTCAAAGTTTTTGCGTATATAGGTACATCCCTCATAGCTTGTAAAAGGGGTATTTTAACAAAAATATTCTTCATTTCCCCTAGGAAGTCAATTTTTGCTTGAGGTTTTTGTTTGCTGAAGGTCAACCTTTCGGGATATGGAGGAGAATTTAAATGACCTTGATTAGGGACATCTTGGGGAGGTGTTTTATTTATTATGTTTTGATCTGAATTCTCCCTAACTGTTCCTTATTCTGGTTCTATATCTCCACCGTAAAATTGTTCTGTGATAATGGGTGAAGTAGGTGCATTTACTACCCGGACAGACTGTAAATTTATTTCATTCAGCACTGTTGTAGAAATGCTGTAGGATGGAAGGTTCAGGGTGTCTGTTTGCTGGACCCCTTTATTATTCAAATTTGGGTTAGGCTAGATAGGAAGTTGGGGTCTAATGCTTGGGTTTCCTGAGGGTACATTGGAAGGTAACTGAAGTTGCTATTGAGGCATAGGCTGAGGAAAATGTCTAGTAGGAGAGGGTCCATGCCAGGTTTGATTCCATGAAGGATTCAGACTGGCTTGAGGAACCCATTGTTGCCAAGGGGGATACTAATATTGAGACCACATGGCTGAAAATGGTGCATATTGGGGACCCATATTAAAATTGTTAAAGTACTGGGATGGGTCCTGAAACATACCTGGATTCATAGCCAATGGTCGAGGTTGCCATGGCTTCTTCTGCCCCATGAAGTACAACTGGTCTATCTCATTTTCTTCACTTGCTCCTTGGAAAACTACTTTCAGCTTGGGCAAGGAAGGACATGAACTAGTCGCGTGAGTTTGTTCAGATTCTGCAAGCTTCCACCATGTTCAATGGGCATTCCTTCAAAGGGTGCTTCTTTCTGCACTGTGGGCAGAATATGGCCATGGTTTTTTCCAACTCCATTTGCTTCTGTTTTTCCTGTAGTGTGTCCATCTGGGCTGAAAGTGTGCTTAGAATATCGGTCCTTAGATTTTCCAATAGATTTCCAATATCTACTTTTGTGACCCCTCCATCAGAAGTCTTCGATGACCGAATCCCCTGTCCACTTCTTGCAGCTCCCCGTGAACACATGATATAGTAATCACAGATAGTTTCAAAGTTTTCTTTTGAAATATCCCCTTTTCCCACTATATTCAGAAGTTGCAGAGAGTCTTCCCTAAGTGCTATGAGAAGAATGATCTTTAGAATGTCCTTGTCCGTGTCACTATGTTCGGACCTCTGCAATATGTATTTAAATCGTTCTACACA
This sequence comes from Pinus albicaulis, assembly GCA_034641835.2. NCBI lineage: Eukaryota > Viridiplantae > Streptophyta > Pinopsida > Pinales > Pinaceae > Pinus > Pinus albicaulis. The sequence continues at coordinate 544,127,730 of CM076575.1, read as the reverse complement.
GTCCTCCATATTTTCATCCTTTTTCTATGCAAATTTAAAGATTTCTTCCTTAATGACATGGGACTTATAGTAATCTTGGTATTTCTCCAATAAAGCTTCCTTCATTCCTTCCCATGAGGTAATCGTACTCCCCCCTAGACCCATGAACCATCAGGGTTGTTCCCTTTAGGGTAGCGGGAAATATCTTCAATTTTTGGGCATCGACAATATAGTCATATTCACGGAAAACAATATCAAACTCAAAAAGGAACGTATCAGGGTCTTCAGAAGAAATCCCATGGAAACTAGGCAAGGGTGTTAAAGGGATAGGTCTCATTGGTGCATCACCTGTAACATTTCCAATGGGAAAATCAATAGAGGAACTTATAGGTGCCATAAATACCCTCTAATACTCACTTGAAATTTCGACTGGTTCTGCAGCTGGTATTTGGAGTGATTCAGTGGTAGAAGGTTGCACCGCGCTACCCTGGTCCTTTGGTGACTCAAAATATTTCAAGAATTATTTCACCAAATCAGAATTGTTTGATTCAGCTACAGGAATTTTTACAGCGCTGCCTTGGTCTCGTGGGGATGAAACCCTTTTAGATGTTTTTCTTCCCAGTTAGAGTTGCTCAATTCTTCTGATCCCCTACTTGCCACTTCTTCCCCTTCTACTGCTGATAAGGATATCTCCTCCACTGATACCCTGTTTATCAAATCTTCTGCTGTAGGAAGAACACCTTCTGGTATCGTAGATGGCACTGGTTTCTTCACAGACTGCCCTTCGAACTTCGTCTGAACCCTAACCCTAACGGCAACACGGGACGATGCCTCAGATCTAGATTTTTAAATAATTTCCTGAATGTATGTCTTCCTTCCCAGATCCTTCCCTTTCTTTGGGGGTCTTCCTCTACCCCTCTTATTCGGATCCTTGTTAATACAAATTGTGAAGGGGTGTTCATTAAAGAAAATCAACAATTGCTTAGGACCCAGAGTAGGACAGATAACTTCCTCCTCGGGACGAGAGAAGAGATTCAAAAACACAAAAGAAAAGGAAAAGAAAAATAGAATTTCAGGTTCTAAAGCAGGGTAATCACATACCCTCCTCAGGACAAGAAGTTGGCCCCAAAAACAAGAAATAAAAGCGAAAAAATAGAAACTACACCTAGGACTTAGGGCAGGGTTACGAAATACCTTCCCAAAGGACTTGGAGAAGGGTAATAAATGCCTTCCCCAAGACAAGAGATCAATCTTACAGAAAAACAATTAAAAAGCAGGAAAAAAAAGCACAAAGCACTTACACTTAGGACTTGAAGCAGGGCAATAAATTCCCTCCTCAAGACGAGAGATTGACCTTGAGATTTGTTGAAGATCCTGTTCTTGCACCTATTAGCCTTCCCCGGCAACGACCCCAAAATGTTGGTGTTCGGATATGAGTAGAACTCAACCCTTTCTCCACATAAATTGTCAACCCGAGGGCATTAGTTATTTCAAGACTAACGGCAAAGTATATGCAGATACAAGCACATGAACTGTGATAGATCACAGGTTTAAATCCACAACACACAGACCACTGTAACAATAATTAAATAAACTGCAAAATTTAAAGGGCATTCACAACAATTAAACATAAATTGTAACAGCAATAAATAATTCACACTAAAACACAAACACTGCAAGAAAAAGGAAAACACATCACCTGATCAGAAGAGTGGGCCCAACTCTCTGATCAGGGCTGCGGCAAACTCACAAATTATAGAAGAAATAGCAAGCTACTTCACTTTCAATTAATGATAAAAGAGGTTTATTACAAGATCTGTATGTAAAAGGGCTTAACCCCGATTCACAGCCCGCAGGCCTCTTTATACAAGTGTCCTGAAACCCTCAGTTCTGCTCAACAACTCAAAAGTTACAAAAATATTACAATGGCAACCTAGTTGCCTAGAAATAAACTGTGAAAAGGCCTGGAATGGCGCTGATACAAACAAGTGTTTTATGCTATAACAAAAAATGAGAAAAATGCTGGAGATGATAGGTTGTTCCTTGACCTACAGCTACAATGCTCCTGTTTTAGCCAAATTTGTAGAAATATCTGGGTCAAAATGGAAAAAAGGTAAAACCTCCATGACGAATACTTCATTAATCAAACATCCCATGAAAGATAAGAAAAAGGGTTTTACCTCATATGTTTAAGAGTAATAATGGCACAAAGATATAGAAAGATGGGGTAAAATGGGAGAGGAAAGTAACAAATCTGGTACCCAACATGATGAAAGAAATCTTTTTGGAAAAATACTAGGACTATTGTAAATCCCGTGATATCAAGGAGGAGATTTTTAAGTTTGCACAGAAGGAGGAAGAGAACATGGAAGATTGTGTGGAACGATTCAAATATATATTGCAGAGTTCAGGCCATAGTGACCCGGATAAAGATATCATGAAAATTATCCTTCACTGGGCACTGAGGGAAGATTCCCTACAACTTTTGAACATAGTAGGAAAGGGGGATGTTTCAAAAGAAGAATTTGACACCATATGTGACTTATGCATCCAGTGTTCACGAGGGGCTGCAAGAAGTGGACAAGGAATTCGATCATTAAAGACTTCTGGTGGAGGGGTTACAAAGGAAGAAATCAGAAACCTACTAGATAACCTAAGGAATGATATCCTAAGAACATTATCCGCCCAGATGGACACTCTGCAAGAAAAATAGAAACAAATAGATTTGGAGAAGACTATGGCTATATTCTACCCACAGTGCAAAAAGAAGCATCCTTTGAAAGAATGACCACTAAACACAATGGAAGCCTGTGCGATTTGTGAATAGACTCATGTAACCAGGTCGTGCCCTTCCTTGCTAGGACTAAAGACAGTTTTTCGAGGGGCAAGTGAAGAAAATGCAGTAGACCAATTGTACTTCATGGGGCTAAGAAAGCCATGGAAATCTCGACCACCAGCTATGAATCCAGGTATGCCTCTGGGCCCATCTCAGTATTTTAATAATTTTAACATGGGCCCCCAGTCAGTAACTTTTTCACATATGCGGTCTCAGTATCAATACCCCCCTGGCAACACGGGCTCCCCAGACAAGTTCGAATCCTTCGTGGAATCAAAACTGGCGTGGAACCTCTCCTACTGTGCAATTTCCCAAATCTATGCCTCAACAACAACTTCGGTTACCTCTAATGTACCTCCAGGCAACCCAGCCCCTCAAACCTAGCTCCCTATCCAACCCAATACGAATCCTAATAATAAATGGGTTCAACAAACAAACATTGTTAACCTTCCATCTTATAGCATTTCTACCGCAGGACTTAACGAAATAAACTTACATTTGGGTGGGTAGTAAATGCTCCCACTTCACCTATTATCATAGAACATATTGATAGTGAAGTTACAGAACCAGAACATAGGACAGTTGGGGATCAACCAGAAGAAAACATAACAAATTAGACACCTCCCCAACCTGTTCTTAATCAGGGTCATCCAACTTCTCCACCATATCCTGAAAGACTGATCTTGAATAAAAAAAACCCTCAGGCAGAGTTTGATTTCCTGGGTGAATTGCAAAATATATTTGTCAAAATACCCCTGCTATAGGATATGAGGGATGTACCTATATATGCAAAAAATCTCAAATATTATTGCTCTAAGGAACCTGGGAAGAGACCAAGGGATCTGTTAACTATTCATGTGATGGGTAGACTGTCCGACATTATGCTAGGAAAGACTATGCCTGTGAAATATGGAGACCCAGGAAACCCAATTCTAATAGTACAAATCAATGGGGTTGAAATCCCAAATGTACTGGTAGATTTGGATGCTACCATCAATATTATTACCTCCGAAACAATGAATACATTAGGTCTCAAAAATATTAAGCCAACCCCTACAATCTTGGAACTAACAGACAAGTCTACAATTAAGCTGGTAGGGAAATTAGAAGATGTGACTATTTCAGTGGATTCATGGCACTACCCTATGGACCTCCTTGTATTACAGACATGATCCTCAGTTGGTGGTCACCCATTGATCTTGGGAAGACCTTGGCTCGTAACTGCAGACGCCTACATAGGGTGTCGATCTGGGCATATGATTATATCAAATGGGATGGTTACGAAGAAACTTACTCTCTACCCCCTTGCGGAACCTAGCCCATTTGAAAAATTATTAGCCAGATAGAAACCTCTAACAATAGAAGAGTGTGAACCTGAAAATGAAGAATTTAGACCAATCCTCACTATTGGGCAGTCCCTGCAATTCAAAATAGAAACCGAGGATGATACTATTAACACTTTTATTAATGATCCTGATTCTGTTTCCATTTCTACTCGCCAGATTTTAGAATCTACTATGAGCTGTGAGACATAAGAAAACATTGAACCAGAAGATGAAATTGAAGGCATTCCTGTAACTTCATCCCTTGATAGTATCCCAATTGAAATTGAACAAGGGAAAACACTCAATATCAACCCCAATCTGTCTGAATCCCAAACAAAACAGCTTTTAAAAGTCCTTCAAGACCATTAGGAAGCTTTTTCCTGGGATTATATCGACATGAAGGGAATCCATACTAACTTATGTACTCATCATATTTATATTAAAGAAGATTGCCGCCCTCTGAGACAGCCCCAACGGAGAATGAATCCTGATCTAAATAACATTGTCAAAGAAGAATTACAAAAATTATTGGATGTAGATTTCATTTACCCCATCTCGAATAGCTAATGGGTATCTCTGCTAGTTATTTTTCCTAAAAAGAATGGTAAATTGTGGATCTGTGTAGATTACAGGGAGCTAAACAAGGCAACTCAAAAAGATCATTTCCCTTTTCCATTCATTGACTAAGTCCTAGACACCTTGGCTGGGAAGAAGTTCTTTACCTTCCTAGATGGATTCAGTGGGTATAACTAGATCTAGATAGCCCTGGAATACCAGGATAAAAAAAACTTTCACATGCCCATGGGGAACCTTCGCATACAGGGTCCTCCCATTTGGCCTGTGTAATGCTCCTGCAACCTTCCAGAGGGAAATTCTGGGAATCTTTTCCAATTTGGTCAACGACAGCGTTGAAAACTATATGGATGATTTTACTCCTTATGGAAACTCATTTGAAGAGGGATTGGGAAATCTGGAGAAAGTACTCAAAATATGTAAGCAGACTCTGAGTACAATCAAATGCCATATATGAGGAAAGAAGGAATAGTATTGGGAAATTTTCTCTCAGTTGCTGGAATTCGAGTTGACCCAACCAAAGTAGAGGTAATATTTCACTTTCCGGTACCTAAGACACCCACACAGGTACGTAGCTTTATTGGTTGTGCTGGTTATTACATATGCTTTATAGAAAATTTTGCTAAAATAGCACATCCACTTTTTCAATTGTTAACAAAAGATGTAGAATTCTTGTGGACTGAATACTGTGAAGCAGCTTTCATGAAAATTAAGGTACTGATTTGCAAGGCTCCAATCCTTCGAGGACATGATTGGGCATTACCATTTCACATACATGCTGATGCTTCTCAGATAGCAGTAGGAGTTGTTTTAGGACAACTTGTGGACAAAAAACCGTATGCAATTTACTATGCCAGCAAGAATTTAATTCCTGCTGAAATGAATTACACGGTGACGGAGAAAGAATTCTTGGCTGTCATTTATGCTATCAACAAGTTTTGGCACTACATCACCGAGTATCCTACTTTTGTACAGACTGACCATGTAGCAATAAGTTTTTTGATGAATAAACCTATCACTCCTGGTCGTATTACAAGATGGTTGCCATTGCTTCAAGAATTTGATATTACAATAATAGACAAACCGGGAAAAGATAATGTAGCTACTGATTTCCTCTCTAGAATGGATAACAACGACGAATGCACACCTATATAAGATAGTTTTCCCGACGAGAATATTTTTGCAATTTCTAATAAACCTCCATGGTATGCAGATATTGCTAACTATCTTGCTACAGGGAAGGTGCCTCTTCATTTGTCATATAGGGAACAATGAAAAATTATTCATCACAGTGCCCGATATTCTTGGATGACAATGTATCTCTTTCATATAGGAGCCGATAAGCAGATTCGGTGCTGTGTATCTGAGGATGATATTTATGAAGTATTGAAGGCTACCCATGATGGCCCTTGTGGAGGGAATTTTGCAGACAAAAGAGCATGCCATAAGGTGCTACAAATGGGATATTACTAGCCTTCTATCTTTCAGGATGCACTTAATTATGTCAAGAGGTGTGATAGTTTCCAGCGTATGGGGCAACTCGGTTGAGTTGATGAAATTCCTTTGCAGGCACAGGTAGTCCTTGAATGTTTTGAGAAATGGGCTATCGACTTCGTTGGACCCTTCAACCCACCCTCCCAGAAAAAGGTCTGTACAGATTATGTGACTAAGTGGGTAGGGGCCAAAGCTGTTGCGAAAGAAACAGAGCAGGTGGTTTGATATTTTCTATTTGAAGAAATTTTTGCTCATTACAGTACTCCAAGAGAGATTTTTTTAGATGGAGAAGCACAATTTAAATCACACATGATAGCATAAATATGGGGTCAAACACAGGGTGACATCTCCATACCATCCCCAGGCGAATGGTCAAGTGGAAAGCACAAACAAGACATTGGAAAATATCTTGACAAAAATAGTGGCATACCATCGTTGGGATTGGGCTTAGAAGCTGCCTGATGCTCTCTGGGAAGACAAAACAACATGGTGGAACACAATTGGGTTTTCACCATTTGAGTTGGTTTATGGGAAATCCACGTTGTTCCTAATAGAATTCGAAATCAATACGCTCAAAACAACTCTTGAAGTTGGTTTGGATCTGTCAGCCTAGAAACACCGACTGGCCTAGCTCAACGAGCTAGATGAAATTCATTCAATGGTTGTCCAAAGGACTATTGCTATCCAGCAGCAGAGAATGAAATGGCACGATAACTTTATCAAAAACAAGGTGTTTCATAGGGGAAACTGGGCATTACTTTATGACTCCCGTTTTAAGGATTTTAAGGGAAAGCTTTGCACTCGCTAGATGGGACCTTACGAGGTGAACGCTATATTTGATAATGGAACAGTCAGGCTAGTCACAATTGATGATACACGTGCTTCATTCATAGCAAATGGACATCGCTTGAGATTATACCACTGCCCAGCCTCTATGGAAGCTTTCATCAAACATCTCTCTAAGAAATATGGTTTGAAGGTTATCAGCATAGAGAACTCTTCCTTTGCATCCTTGCTGTAAAAAAATAAAAATAAAAATAAAAATAAAAATAAAAATAAATAAATAAATGAATAAATACTGTTACTATTTATTTTGTTGTCTTTTTGCAGGAGTTACTACTAAGGAGTAATGTTTTGAAGATCAAAAATTTATTCTAAGTATCGATGTTGTTACTCCTTGGATGCGGCTACTCATGATGCTGTTACTCGTTTTCTGCTATTCATGATGTTGTTACTCGGTTGCTACTACTCATGATGCTGATTACTCGATTGCTGCTATTCATGATGTTGTTACTCGGTTGTTGCTACTCACGATGTTGTTACTCGGTTGATGCTACTCATAATGTTGTTACTCATGATGATGTTACTCGGTTGCTACTATTCATGTTGCTGTTACTCCTTGATTGCTGCTACTCAATGCTATTACTCCTTAGTTGCTGCTAGTCCAAATGTTGTTACTCCAGATGCTACTACTCGCATTGTTGTTACTCCGGATGCTGCTACTCATCATGCTGTTACTCCAGATGCTATTACTATGGATGCTGCTACTCGCACTGCTATTACTACAGATGCTGCTACTCGTCATGTTGTTACTCTAGATGATGTTACTCTGGATGCTGATACTCGTACTGCTGTACTCCAGATGTTGTTACTCTAGATTCTACTACTCGCCATGCTGTTACTCCAGATGATGTTACTCTGGATGCTGCTACTCGCGTTGCTGTTACTCTAGATGTTGTTACCCCAGATGTTGTTACTCACATTGTTGTTACTCCAGATGCTATTAATCTGAATGCTGCTACTCGCACTGTTGTTACTCTAGATGTTGTTACTCCGAATGTCGCTACTCGTACTGTTGTTACTCCATCCACATCATTATTGCGCCGTCATTCTACCAACTATCACTTCTTCCAGGTAGGCTGCCAGGTAAGTCTCCACTTTAATTTTATGGATTTAATTAAATATTCCATGTGAAGAAATTAATGCTACAGACGACAATATTTAAGTTGGGGGGGGTGCCGTCATAACCTAACGATGACGTAATGATGATTTTACAAGTCATTATTACAATTCTGTGTATGGTACACCCTACGATCCTTACCATACTCTATATAATCATTAAATACGTATTGGGATCTGCAACATGTCATTTCCACCTCATATGAAATAATTACTATTCCATTCATCACACTTACCATACTTTTTCATGATTTTCCTTGTTTACCGAAAATTACCATCCATATTTACCATTACTACCCCTCATTTTTAACTATGTTGTTTTTCCAAATTTGGTATCCACCTCTCTATCCAACGGTATGTTGTTCCAGGGTGCTATTATAGTCTCCACAGGATGGGAGGATTGGCTGTGTGACATGATCCTAAAAACACAGTCTCGGTCTGCAGCAATCCAGAGGCGTGGCAAGTTTTTGTCGATGCGGGATGGGATTATTAGTTTGATAGATTGCAGCGGTTTGATAAAGGAATCACAATGGAGTTTGCACTTAATTTGGATGAGAATCGCTCGCGGGTCAGAGGATTGGAAATTCCTGTGATAGAAGAAGTAATTGCAGAAGTTAGTGGGTTGAGACAGCAAGGGCAGCAATGGTTTTCTCAGATATTTCCTCTTCCAGAGTTTCTCGAACTATTTTTGCAAGCCAGGGAAAGCGTCGTTTAATTGGGCAGAGGATATGAGCTCAAGTATGTACTGTATCCATGGAATGAAGTTGTAGGTTTTGTAATGAAATACATAACTTGCGAGGGTCGGGCCACAACTCTGTTTAAATATCATTTTAAAATTTTAGCTCACCTTCGATTTCCATGGGCTCAGGTGCATTCCTTAAACATGCCCTTCTTTCTATTAAAACAGTTACAACACATGGCACAGTCCGGTCGGCATTTATTCCGGATGTCAGCAGTTCTCTCCAATCATGTACTGGTTCACTTACTGGTCATGCATGTAATAGTTCGATTTCGAGTTTCTTGGGTAGAACTCTATGAATCATCAGAAGAAGAGATATCAATTGTCATTGCTGCTAGAGAGGAAGAGCCAGTCTCTGCGGTTGGTTTAGTAGAGGAAGAACATTTAGAGGACATGGAAATAGACCAGGAAGAACCAAAATAAATGGAGATCGAGGTTGATCAGGAAGAACTGGAAGAAATGGGAATGGAGGAGACAATTGGAGACCCAGTCGAGGCTGTCACAAGAACTAGCCTCGCTCGAAGAACCTAGAGATGAAGAAATTATGGATATAGTGCATGAAGTTGAGACGGTCTTACAATCGTTAACTTTGATTAATAAAGAACATGAAGGTGTAACATCAGACAGAGGGATGGCAAGTGATTTTGTTTCGCAAGAAACAACATCACCTGCCCAAACATAAATAAATATTGAATTAACTAGGGTTGTTACACAAGAACCACCCCCGATTCAGCTAGAACAGGGAGATAGAGAAGAGTCAACCTGCGAAGTCGGCACTATTCCACAAGAACCAGTGCCAACCGCAGAAGAGGAAGAAATCCATAAAGAATAGGAAGACAGAGGAGAAATAACCCACGAGGTTGATACTGTCCCACAAGAACCAGTATCGACCGCAAAGGAGGAAATAATGCACAAAGGGCAGGAGGACAAAAAGGAAACAATCCTCAGAATCGACGTTGTTCCACAAGAACCAACGTCAACCCGACTGAAGTAGCAGTGCATGAAAGTTAGGCCCAAGATGGAAATGAGGATGATGAAGCTATTCCCTGTTCTCCGTTCTATTCTATGATGCATAGAGGGGCAAGGAGATTCCGCTCGTCCCAACGATTAATGGAGGAAGTAGTTTTTCCACCAGTGCTTAAGTTTGTCAACCCACTGAAGGACATGGCCAATATCAGCCCAGTAATTGTTGAATCTCATCTGTAGCACCCAGAGGCTTGCAAGGGAGACAAAATTCCTGTGGATACCCCGTAACACAGGATGGTCGATGGAAGTGCTGACCAAATGAAAGGATTCCCTGAGGTAAATATAAAGGAGGATGCCCCTGAAGATAGGGAGCCCAGCTAGAAATACCTAACAGAAAAACCAGTTGATAATACCGACAACATTCCATTGCCTCCTGAGCCTGTTACAGGCTCGGAAAATGAATTCATTGTCAAACAGGAATGGATTGAACAATGTGAGAAAATAAGATTACCTTTCGAGAAAAGGTATCAGCTACAGTTCAATGAAACCATGAGATTGAAGAAGGAAGTTCAGGAGTTGAAGAGGCAAGTTTCTCCGTTGAAGAAGAAGGTAAAGGTCTACAAGTGGAACGAAGTAAAACCAAAAATTGAGGTCTCCTCCGCAGCTACATAGACTGGTCCGATCGAACAGCTGTTTGAAGTCCAAGAAATATTCTTGGCTGCTGAAATCTAGAGATGGAAGTATGATGTGAATGGACATAAGAAGGAGACAATGTGGGTCCGAGAATAGGCTTTCAGGATTGTTACAGGATATATAGACCAGTTGGATAAGGCGCGGAAGAGGCAAGAAAAACAAAAGGCCAAGATAGAAGAGTTGGAAGAACAAGTGCAACCACTGCAATCCGATAAGGAGAAGATGTTTTCCCTAGTGCAACAGGTAATGCCCTGTAGACCTCCTGCACATATCTATGCCTTATTCCTTCATGAACAATTTCTTTTCTTTTGTCTTGAGAGTATATATGAAGAAATTTTGCATGAGATTGAGGATCTCATCCAGTTTCTCCATATCTTGAAAATTCATGATATCATAGGACAACACTTAATGTGTGAGCTCTACATGATGGTTACTTCTTGAGGCATGATCAGGTTTTTAACCCCGTTCCATTCGTGGGGGGTATTCATTTAAGAGATTTTTCCTCCTACACCATCAATCAGATTAAATGGAGAAATGCCTATGATATGTTTGAGGAAAACCAAGTTTTTAATATTCCAAAAATGTAGCCTTCAACTAAATGGAATATTATAGTTTGTTTTATCACTAGGTAGGTGAATAAGTGGGTGGGGAGGCCCACAAGTCTCCTAAATAGTAAGAAAAACACTTCAAGTGTGAAAGGAGACCTTTTCAGTAGCTAAATAAAGCTCCTCCAAGTGTGAACAGGGGTTGGATCATGTTGATTCAGTCAACTTTGAACAAGTCAACAACGCTGTTATGGAGAAGTGGAGATTAATTGAGGAATAACATAGTTTTGGAGGGAGGTTGATTTCATGAAGGAAATGACCTAATTGAGTGGGGCCAAGGGCAAGGAAGCTCATATTCTATATAAGGAAGGGGATGGAAGCCATATGGGGTTATGTTATAGATTATTATTGATATTTGTCTGTTTAGAATTTGCATCCTCTTGCTGTTTAGCAGGGTTGCTGTGTTGTTTAGCACTGGGTGTTCCCGAGCGGGAATCCCACCTCTTTCCTTGAGGGGCCTCTTGGAAGAGAATTGCATTAATTTCCACATTCAGGTTTTCAAGCCAAGCTACAAATTTCTTCATCAGCATAGTTTCTGCAGGTTATTGTGCTGTGTTGCAGGGTGTTATAGTGGAGGGTTTAGAAACCCACTTTTTGAGCTAGTTTCTCATTGGGGGAAGGATTTCTTCACTTGGGAGATCATTTTGGAGATATCTTGGAATTATTTCAGATATTTGGCACCAAGCCAGCTGTTTCCCATCATTTCCAGCGTTGTTCCAGCAGGGAATTGCGTTATTTTGAAGGCATTTTTTGAAGAGGGATCTTGTGGCTCCTTTGGAGTGTTTTCTTGTGATTGGAGGGTTCAGCATTTCATGGGAGGGGGCCTTTGAGGGGATATACATCAGATCTTCTATATTTCAGCCTTCTACACTCATGTTCTTCTGTTCGGAGTGAATCTTCAGCCATTGGGCTTTAGATCCCATCTTATATAGAGTGTATTTATGAAAAACCTTTCCGGGTTCTTTGTAAGAGTTTGTATTAAGCCTAATCCTGTATTGGGCATATCTTTTGAGGCATATAACAGCCCTACATATTTTTTAAATTCTTTTTCTGTAGTAATGTGTTTATAACTGCGCTGTAGCAGTCTTCCGACATTTTGTATTATAGCAGCAGTTCAGATTTAGGAGTGATTTCTTATGGGAGGCTTGCTTCCTCATTGTATATGATTCATGCATCACCATTATGTATTGATTTTATAATATAATACATGATGATATGTCTCCATATTTGTCTCCAATGTCAATGATTTTATTTAAACTACTATTTCCAGTTTTGTGTTCATATATTGTTGCTTCCCCATTTTGGGATATTACAAAGTCACAAGGCCGCTAATGATGAGGAAGGAGCATGGACAGTCAACAAATTTTTTACCTTTATACAGATTAAGGGGCATAGAGGACATATGTTGACAACCCAGCAATGGTGTGTTGACCTCTGTGTCAGGAAGATTACAAATTTCCATAAGGAAGAGCTGGACAGTTGTCAGAGGAGGTGGATGTTTTCATCTTTAGCCGTCAGAGGTTGAGAACCATTTGGACCACCTAACTTTGCATGGGCACTAGAAAGGATGCCACGTTTTGTGGCATGGATTCAAACTTGTGGGGTTCGGTGAATGGGGCTGAGGTTTCATTTTCCCCTTATTTGGTTTCCACCCGAGCAATATACTCCTGCATACAACGTTGACCTAGACTGGTGGAAGGATGTTGTTATGACAAAAGCTTATAAACCACCTGGGACATAAATGGCCAAAGAATATGATCTCACACAGCTTCATGCCAGTCACAGTCCGTCCAACCCAGATATGAGGAGACAACGAGCTGCATGAGGACATGCAGATAGACCACTTGGGGGGAGATGTTGGGTACCAAATTTGTATAATTTTCTCTCCCATTTTTGCCCACCTTTCTATCTCTTTGCATCATTAATTATTCTAAAATACATGAGGTAAACCCCTTTCCACTATCTTACATGGAATATTTTATTAATGAAGTAATGATCATGGAGGTTTTAGCTTTGCAAGCATTAACTCCGATATTTTTACAGATTTGGTAAAAGCAAGGGGATTATAGCCGTGAGCCACGGAGCAGCTCCTAATTTCCAGTGTTATCTTTACCTGATGCTATAGTGCAACAAACTTCATTTTACCCCAACGATATTTCAGGCTTTTTCATGGTTTCCTTTTGGCAACTAGGTTGCTGGTGTAACAAATTATATAATTGTAAATATTTAGTTGTTAAAGGAAATCTATGATTTATTGAAAAATTGTATAAAGAGGGCCTTCAGGCTGTGAATCAGGGGTTAAGCAAGAATATACATATTTTGTAACAGAATCATTTTTCAATTAATTTAATGCATAATATTCTACTCTTTCACCTATAAATTGTGAATTTTCCGCAACCCTGAACAAAGAGTTGGGCCCACTCTTCTGGTCAGGTGCTATGTTATCTTTCTTTTGTTGATTTTATATTTTTATTTGTGATGGTTACTGCTATTCCAATATAATTCTGCAATTACTTTGAAAGCCTTTTTAATTCTGCAATCCATTTTAATTGTTGTTATAGTAGTTTTCTTGTTCATTAATTAAAGCATGTGATTCAATAGCAGGTTATGTGATTGCTCTTGCATATACTATGCGCGTTAGTCTTGAAATAAATGATGCCCCTGGGTTGATAATTTATGTGGAAAAAGGGTTTGAATATTTGTTCACATCTGGACACCAACAGATCCCTTATAAGACTGTATACTGACCTATCCCCTTCTTGATTAACCCGGTAGTATTTATTGCTTCACGTTATACTTCCACTCTGATCGGAGTTCATTCACTCGGTGTGACTGCACATGACACCCTTTTCACACAATATCATCTTAATCAGCAACGAAAATTTTCGCAAGAACTTACCCCTAAATCCCTTGAAAAACCTTCGCTCTACTTAAGAATAGGACACAAAATGATCGACTGCAAACTCAGTTACAAATCCACCCAACACGCTATCAACCCAATGATCCACAGTCCAGGTGATTTTGTTATTAGTCTTCTCCAACTGTTGGATCAGCTCAGGGGTCCACTGCATGACCTAATTTTCTTTCCAACAGGTTTGGAATTCCACTAACCTTGCCAGCCACTCCTGCAGTTCGTGTGCGAAGGTTACAAAGAAGATTTCGTGTACCTCTGTAAAAATGTACTTATTATTCCACTCTTCGGCAGATAGATTCTTACTTTTATTTTCTTTTAGGGAAAACTCCTGAATCTGCTTTTCAAAACAGTCTTTGAGTTCAAGCTTTAATGGATGCCAATGACCTCGTGGAATTACCCAATCTCTCACTCAAAATTCTCTCGGTCCTAGCAATGGAACCGTTTTTTGGTTTGAGGGATCGTGACTAGGTTCGAATTTAAGGTTTACTAACAAACCCTTGTACTACTGACCCTTTTGACAATGGCCTACTTGCCCAGGTCAAGGTATCACCCGAAGTAGTATGGGAGGGTGCTGGAACCAAGTTTCCACACCCCGAGAGAGAGAAAGTTAATTAAAGTGGGTAACTTTAGATGTAACAGGCCTGCGCTGAAGAAGCCCTAACCCAGAAGCCCTTAACACTATACTTGTCGGAATAACTCTTGCAAAGATCATAAACCATCAGATAATAAGTTAACAGAAGCAAGGTGAAAAAACATAACCAGATCTAAGAATTCATTATTTTATAAAGCATCACATCCACTTGCATTGACATATAGACATAATTAAATAATTAACAACATTTAGTATCCATACATAAATCAGAAATCAATAGATAACGTAACTCATAACAAAACACATAGACATTCCGATATCAGCAAAACGATCTTCTCATTCATTAATACTCAGATTCCACTTACAGACTCTTTACCAGCCCGCGCACATAGCCAGAGGGGTCTACACACAACAAGACTTAGGGTCTCTGCGCACACAGACAGTAGGAGTCCTTACCCAGACAAATCCACAAAACCAGTATTACAGATCCAATATTCGTATCCACACTTAACCAAAACTTTCTTCTAGACTCGATCTATCCATCTATTTATACTATATTAGCCTGTGCTACTCTTTGGTCCACAAACCGTGGTTTGCGAATCATTGGTCTACCATTTGACCCATTACAGTTCATCAAGGGATTTTACCGACCCCAAAGCCCCTGCGCTAGACTAAACTATTACAAAATATTACAAAATTGCATCAAAATTGCAGTTAGGGGATCCCGCTCCAACAAAATTCAAATAATTTTGTAATAAGTGTAGTATATAAAGGTGCAATACTAATCCATACACAACATAGCGTAATGGAGTTGTGGAAAGTATGAACATGATGCTTATGGAGAAGGCATACAACATTCTCAATGATGCCAGGCTAGGAAAATAATGTTTGGTAGAGGAAGTGGACACTATGTGTTACCTGGATAATATATCACCCTCATTAGCACTGAACGATAAAATTACATGAGGTGTGGAATGGTAAAAAATATGTCTCTTAAACATATCAAGGTATTCATATATGATGCTTATGTACATGTTCTAAAGGCGAATAGGAATAAGCTAGATAATAAGTTTAAAAGTGTATCTTTATTAGATAAAAATATGGCCTGAAAGGCTATAATATTTAGAACCAATAAATCCATATAGTTGTGTATAGTTGAGATGTGTTATTTAGATAAATTGAAGATCTTGTCAAACATAAAGTCCTGCCAAGTGAGAAATAACTAGAGAATATATAGTTTTAACTAAAACATGATCAATAAAACTCTAAAAAAGAATAGGAAGAGAAGAAGAAGAACCACATACTCTGATATTGAGGAGATTTTTTCAGGAAAAAATACATTGAAAAATGTAACTCTGCTTGATTTATGTTCAGATTTTTCTTTTCTTATTATTAATGATGATCCTAGAGCCTTTATGGAGGAAATTGATTTAGAGGATAAAAAAATATGGAAAAAGGCCATGGTTAAAGAAAATGGAAGCCTTTAAAAAATCAAGCTTGGGATTTGGGGAAGTTATTGGCCAGAAGAAATACCATTGGTAGAAAATGGGTGTTTAAGAAGAAGTTAAATGAAGAAGGAAAAGTGGAGAAATAGAAAGCTCAATTAGTAGCAAAATGTTATTCCGAGGTATAGGGAATTGGCTTTGGTGAGAGTTTTTCTCTTGTTTCCAAATTAACTTTCATTATATTGATTTTATATGTTATTGTTTCTTCTGATTTTGAAGTAGAACATGTGATTGTTTAGAAAACATTCCTACATGAGGATCTATAAGAAGAAATCTACATGAAGCAACCAAAAGGATTTGCAGTGAAGAGAAAGAAAGAGTTGGTATGTAGGATAGAAAAGTCCCTATATAGATTAAAGAAATCACTAAGCATGTGGTATAATCAATTTGATACTTATATAGTTGGACTTGGCTTCACAAGGAGCAAAGTGTATCAATGTGTGTATTTCAAGTTAGTTGGTGATAATATTATTTACTTGGTATTATATGTGGATGATATGTTGTTGATTGGAAATGACAAGGAAATCATCCAAGAAGTGAAAAATCAGTTGTACTATAAATTTGAGATTAAGGGTTTTGGTGCTGCAAATTTAAATTTGGGAATGGAAATTAAAAGAGAGAAGGAAAATAGAAAACTCTAGTTAGAGGAGATGAAGTATGTCTAGAAAATATTATAGAGGTTTAATATGTAGGAATTTAAATTGGCGAAGGTTCCTTTTATTGTAGGTGTAAACTTATCTATAGATTAGTGCCTTGAGGAAGAGGAATAGAAAAGGACATGTCCTATGTTCCATATTATTTTGTGGTTAAAAGTTTGATTTACACAAGGGTCTATACTAGATTAAAAATTATGCATGCAATGGGAGTATTGAGAAGTTATATGTTAGAACCAAGGAAGAAACATTCTAAGACATCAGTAAAGAGATTTTTCAAGTATTTGTGTGGCACACTGGTTATGGATTATGCTACCAAGGAATACCATGATTGGACAAAGTGTTATACATACATGGATTTCTTGACTCAGATTGAGTTGGAGATCTTGATCATACACAATCTACAAGTAGGTATGCATTTAACCTATTCATAAGAGAAATCAACTATAAGAGCAAGAGATAGTCTATATCGACATTCTCAACTACAAAATTTGAATACATGATAGCCACTCATGCAAGAAGTATGGTTACAAAGGTTGTGTTTAAGTATTGGGTTGTTAAAACAAGCTATAAGGATATATTGTAATAGCTAGAGTGCAATTTTCCTAGTGAATATATCAGCTCATCATTATAAGAAAAATCATATGGATGATCACTATTAATTTGTCAGAGATATAATTGAATATAGGAAGGTGATATAAGTAAATGTGGACACTATGAAAAAGGTTGTAGATTCATTAACAAAATTTGTGATCATTGAGAAGTTCTCTTGGTGTAGATACAATATGGGCATTACTACCTTAGATTCTTAATCATGTATTCCTGTGATCCCTTGTATGTAGAGATGAAAACAAGTGGGAGAATCTTGGGTATGTGTTATATTATTTACATGACTACCTCCACATATTGTACATTGCATTATACATAACACACCTACTTTTTTTTCTCGAGTAGTTGATTATGCTTGTTTTTGGTGGTTTTAGACACACGAATTTCACTTTTAGTAGTTTTGTGGTGCATAGTGGTTCAACCCATGGATTTATAATTATCGTTAAGAAACTATCGTTGTATTCTAATCTAAGGAGAATATATTGTAGCTTTGGGATGCTATGAGATATACATGTTGTATTGTAATATTGTAAAGATGAATATGCTAATTTGTTTTTTTGTTATTCTAGTTTTGGTTTCTAGAATAAAATATATGTGTTGATGTGTGTGTCATTGCATCTTTCTATTTTATTAAGAATATGTTTGTAACAATTAATTGTACAAGATTAAAACCTACAACTTAATGTGTCAAAACTGACTTTAAAAATTTCTAAACCCCAAAATTCCAAACTGGAACCTACTACTAAAATAAGCCATGCAAACTAAATTCCACCAATTTTCCACTTAAAAAATACCAAAATAGATAACAATTTATATAATAATCTAATGTAAATCACAAACAAATAACTAAACAATAAAATTAATCTAAGTTAACTAATTGGAAGAAAGCTTTAGCACACTAAAGAAAAATGAATTAAAATCAATATATAACCAAAAAGAAAAAAACATATCCTCACCCATGATAAAAAAAAAGAGGGCGCAAATTTTTTCGATAACTTAAAAAAGTTTTTGAAGACTCAACACATATGATGAAATGATTGAATATATATATATATATATACCTTTACAAAATTGTACCAATAAGAAGTTTCAACGTCACCAATCCATCCATCCACAGGATGTAAAAATCCATCTTAGGGAGGATTTGTAATTATTTTGTATATTAATTTGGTCAAGAACCATTTTTTTTATTAATTAAAAATTTAGAAAAAATATTGAGAACCTTTTATTAATTAAAAATTTAGACAAAATATTGAGAATCTTACTATAGGTTAAGCGATTCACGTTGTCATTTTTTATGGCCATAGAAGTTAACTAGGTCTTCATGGATTGATTTTAGTTTCCTTTATCTAGGTTGTTAGATACTATATATAAATTTTATAATATTTTTAAATTAGTAAAGTGACTAATAAAAAATGGATTCCAATATAAGAGTGACCATAAAATATAAAATATAAACTCATCTCTTTAGGTATTTCAATATTCTTTGCATAATTGAGACAACCTTCAATTTAATGGTCAAACCAATGTCTTAAGATAATAAGCTTCAAAGTTTATATACGTTTTAGGTTTCCATTATTATTATTTTAATATTGAATCATGTGGTTTATTGAAAAAAAATAGTCTTCAATGACTTCCATAATTGGAATATACTGATATTTCATCACCATACCTTAAATATACAATAGAATTTTCATATTTCTCAAATTATTTCAATAGAGTGTAAAATTCTTTTCACCATCATAATGTTCATTGTAATTTATCCCTCAAAATGTCATTAACTTGCATGCTTCTATCCATGAATGTAAAGAGCATTATCTTTTATAATATTTTCTCCTTTAGCAAGTCGTTATATAGCGTGCAATCAATTAAAAGAAACACTAAAAACACATTGAAAATACACTTTAACACTAAGTTTAATGAAGCTAGCCTTTGTCCAACCACATTTTGTAAGTTATTTCTCATTTAAAATGTAAGTTTTTATTGCTAGACATTGTAGAAGGATGACAAGGGTCAATATCATTAAATTTAACTATTTACAATTCTCAAGTAGATATTTATTATTCTCTTCAAGAGTTTATACTTATGAATCAAACATGTGTATGTATACAGTTTGAGTGGCCCTAATGGTTAAGAGCATGTGTTTCCTCCTAAGAAGTCACAAGTTTAAAACCATAGGGGGTAGAGTATGTATGCCTTCGTAGATATAGTAGTCAAATCATTGTGCGGATGTGGGTCCCTTGTCCCACAAAAAATGGGGTCTTATACACCAATTTCATGTCTCGCTTCGCTGCAAGTTCATAAATGCAACCTTTCATTATGTTGTACGTGCTTCTAATACTTGTAACAAAATTGAAAATAGAATAATCAATATGAGCAATACAATTCAATATATTTATATTTTATTGGAAAGAAAAAAAAATATTATGAGTCATTAAGTTATATATATGTGTGAGAGAGAAACATCACCCTAAAGTATCTTCATGCTATCTCTCATCATGTTCCTTCTCAAAAAATTGGAGTTCTCAACACTTTGGCCACAAGGGATATTAGGGTTTTAGATGAGGAACACTTAAATGAAGAGAAGGCCCATCTTCTTAAGGTCTTTGAGAAGAATGGATATAGTAAGTGTCAAGGCTTGAAGGCTTCCTTAAATTCTAGTAGAGGTCTGAAACCAAAGAGAGATCAAAATGATTTAGTTGGTAGTGTTAATCTGTCGTTTATCCAGGGTACTACTGACATGATCACTCAGATTTTGAGGAAACATAAGATCTCTTCCTCTTTTAGACCTTTGAGCACTATTAGGAGTTCACTTCATTATGTTAAAGACTCGCTGGACCCCAAGAGCATGAAAGGTCTTTATATGATTGTAATATTCCCAAATGGGAAAAGTAGGAATATTGTGCAAAATGCTAGAACAATAATGCAAATCATCATATAAAAGCAAGAGGCCAATATGGAGACCTTTCATATGTTATATCAACAACAAAATATGCATAAGAAATGGGCCATAAGATGTATAATAAGAAAGAACAAGCCTCCAATGGACAAAATCCCTCAAAAAGAGATCTATATCTTTCACATTGGCATTGATTTATTCATTATTAAGGAGAATTATGGACCTCCATTGTCCTCTTATTCATAAAACAAAGCAGCAAAACAAAATTTAATATTCCAACTAGCTCATGGCTAATTGGTAATATTACAATGATCCCGTGTTCCTGTGGTACTCCCTATATTGGAGAAACTTGTCGTTCTATTAATAAGAGAATTCAAGAGCATGCAACTGATATTAGACATTGTATAACTAAGTCCTCTGTTTTTGCGGAGCATGCAGTGAAGACTATGCACCACGTGTGTTTGGAAGAGTCCAGAGTCATTACTAGAGTTGATCATTTCTATCACCACAAACTCAGGGAAGCTATTGAAATAGAGAAAATATCTAGTTCATTGAATAGGGATGGCAGGTGGAAGATTAGTAGGTGTTGGATCCCTTCGCTCTATTCCTAGCAACATCCCCCCTTTTTTTCTATTCCTAGCATTTTTCCTTTTCCTCTTTTTGTCTCTTTTTATTTTTTCTATTTTAGTTTTGTTTGATTTTGTGGTTGACTTCTTCCCCCTTTGTTTAGCTATTATTTATATATTTTATTATTAATTTTTATTTGAATTAATTTATAGTTTTGTATTTCTTTTCATTTTTCATTTCTAATATTTCTAGATTTTTCTAGCATTTTTTCTTTTTCCTCATTTTGATGGTTTGGGTTTGATTTATAATTTTTATATTAATCTATTAGAATTGTTAAAATGGGTAATAAAAATTGTAAAATTTTTTATTTTTTATTTTTTTATTAATATTATTTTTTGGTTGATTTTCCGCATTGGTTGTTTGTTTGGTATTTTTACTATATTTTTTATGATTTAATTTATATTTTATTACTATTTTTAATTTTGACTTTTGACTTGTTTTCATTTCTAAATTTAAAATTATAAATATTATTGCTTTATTTGTTAATAAATATTGGTAAAATTTGTAATTATTAATATTATTTTCTCAACATATATTTTAATTATTATATTATTTCCTAGTATCTTAGGGTTTTGACCGTTGCCATTTCTGCATTGTATATATTTATGAAAGGATCAACCAAATCCTCATTCTCCTGAACTACACTTAGTTGTTTGAAACCCGTCGGTTCTATAATTTCCTATGT
Organism: Pinus albicaulis; assembly: GCA_034641835.2. Classification (NCBI taxonomy): domain Eukaryota; kingdom Viridiplantae; phylum Streptophyta; class Pinopsida; order Pinales; family Pinaceae; genus Pinus; species Pinus albicaulis. The sequence continues at coordinate 544,106,077 of CM076575.1, read as the reverse complement.
GATTTCTTGGAAGATTTATAAATAATATTTATTTTTTCATTATATATTTGTATTGCTTTATTGATTAAAAGAAACCATCATAAATCATTTAATTTTTAGTTATATATTTGTAATAAATAGTTAATAAACAAATAAAATTATTGTGCTTAATTGTCGTGTTGTTCTGTTAAGAGCAGTCTTACAATCCATTCCCATCTATCAGCTCTCGGGATTGGCAACGCTTAAAACCAGTTGCAATGATATGGCTAAGATGTTTAAAAAATTCTTATGGAAAGGATCTCAACATGCCTGTAAATGGGCTCTCCTTTGATGGGATAAGCTTACGAAAATAAAAAGGACCGGAGGCTTGGGGTTAAGAGATCCTTATTTGCTAAATCAGGTTATGGGAGCTAAGCTCTGGTGGAGATGGTTACAGGGGGGTATAGATTTGTGGAAAGCAATCTGGGAACAGAAGTATGAAATGCCCTTAACTATTGTAGGGAAATTAAAAGTTCAAATGACCCCAAAAGGATCCACTATTCGAAACTTGGAAACACTAAATAGAGATATCGTCCGTGAACACAATTTCTGGGAAATCAGAGGAGGCAACATTGCCTGATTTTGGGAGGACTCATGGCAGCAAAGGGAGAAACTATTCAGTCGAATTGGTTTAAGGGAGATTTTCTTATTCACTAATAGGCCAAATATTAAGTCAGTAGCGCAATTTTGGGATGAAGGGACAAAGCTTCAATGGAGAAAATGGAAGCTAAAAGACCAATGGAAGAATGCTCCAGAAACTCGTCAATGGGAGAACTATGAGAAAGAAATTAAAACTAGAAAACTAATAGTAGCATCAGAGAGGATATACTGAGATGAGGGTATCACACGAAAAGAATGTTCACTATACAAGAAGGCTATTACATAAAATCAAATAATATACATAATATGGCTGTACACCTTTGGCAAAAAATATGGTCGACAAAACATTGACCAAAAATTGAATACTTTTTGTGGCCAGTTAGTCATGGCAAGATTCTTACCTGGGATTAGCTGCAGAAGAAAGGGATGTATGGCACATCGGAATGTACGATGTGTATGAAGAATGTAGAAACACTCGAACACTTGCTGAATAACTTCTCTGCCGTTGTGACTCTGTGGAAAATCCTTTCCTCCCTCTTTCAACAAACTAATAGGGATAGTAGGAGCCTTAGGCCTACAATTGAAGTCTAGAGAAAAGGAGGGTATAAAAGCCCTATCCTTAACAAAGCATGGGGAATCTCTATGGGTTTTCTCATATGGGCCATCTAGAAAGAAAGAAATCAGAGAACATTCAGAGACGAGTATCAACAACCTTAAGGGATATGGAAAATGGTTCTTGAGAATATCAGAGAAACTGTCCTTGCCGAGAAATGGCATGAAGACGACTGGAAAGTTAATGGGCATGAGGATAGGATTTTCACTATGCTCAACCTGAATCCCCAAATGATTTCCCTGGCCTCATGTAAACAAAAACCTCTGGGCAGACATCCATGGGATAAATTCAATGCTCCTCAGTAGGGGTTTATGAATCTTAATTAGGACGGGGCCTCTAAAGGCAATCCGGGTCAAGCAAGAGAAGGGGATATATTTCGCGATTCACATGGTTTAGTAAGTATAATTTATGCGACTGACCTATGATTCACTACAAATAATGAAGCCAAACTCACAGCGGCTAAACAAGGCTTGCTGATAGCTGTAAGAGAGTAGTATCACAAGATTATAGTAGAGGGGGATTCGGCCATGGTAACAGGTGTTCTGCAGAATTTGCAGCAGGGGACAATTTGGGAGAAAATTAGTCGAAGCCGGTGAACAAATCGTCTAATCTAGGAAATCGATGACATTATTCCAAGTATTAGTTACCTTATTCCGTCACATATTCGCAGATCTGGGATTGAAGCGGCCGACTACTTGGCGAACTGGGGTTTTACTCATGGAGGGTGGCATCTTGACATCAATCGAGCCGAAATGGTATAGGAGGTGGAGCTACAGTCTCTGTAGGTAATCATTGACAGGGATAACAAGGATACTCGGGATCCCTCATCCGGGTGCCAAGTGGTTAATCAGAGCGGCGAGGTGGCAAAGCTTGTGCGTACCACATGGATGGTTGATGTGGACATGAGGATAGGATGGTGGATACTACCACCCACGCCAAATAATGACGAAATTAAATGTGGGTGGTAGCCAACTCATGGTGTCAGAAGAGTGTTGGAAACAAGGCTGACGTGTGAGGAAGGTTACGAAGGCTAAAGGTGGTAAGGAGCAAGGTGGTAACATGGTCTTGTAGTTAACTGTGGAATTGAGATCAGACAAGGAAGTCGGCGAGCGGGCGAAGGGCTGGACGACGGGTGCGCATTGCTTATTCGGGTATGTTCTTAGCCTCTGTCTCATGTCTGTCGCTACGACAGGAGACAGAATTCAGGTCTTCGCTTCGTTTCTAGTCCCCGCGTATGAAATATATGAAATATTTTGGGGGTTCTCTTTCATGTCTGGGTTTCAGGACAACTTACTCAAATTAATGCAGATTTTTACATTAGTTAATATTTCGATGTTTTTTTGTCTTGAGGATTGGGGAGTATATGTTATTTGTCTTGTTGTTTTGTTTTGTGTTATTGGTTATAAACCTGCTTAGCTTATCTGTATGGGTATCGAGGGTTCTGATTTCTCTAAGTTTTGGTATACTCTAGTTGCAGTTAAGGAGTTTGGTCTTAATATCCAGGTTTCTATGAAGGTTTCTTTACCTATTTGGTTTTCTCATTTCCTCGACCTTGTTTTTACCCAATTTGATTCGGCATGTATTTCTTTTGGCTTTGCATGGCCTCATATCGACTCTGGTAGGTTTTATCCTATCTTGAGTTTCCTCATATCTTATCCTGTTACTCATTTTCCCCTCTGTATTACTATACCGACCTTCTGCCATATCTGCAACCTTCATAGCTTGGCCCAGAAATCCTATGAAGTTCACTATATGGCCTCCAATGACATTTCCTCAGGTAGCATTCTGCTGGATACGCCATCCAGGGTTTTACCTACTCGGATGTTTTACAATGTTACACAGAGGGGGGGTTTGGACTCCAATTATAATTGTGTTACTGCTAAATTTTGGTGTCAAAAGGGTCTCGTTGTTGTCAATCCGCCTATTTTTTGGGGTTTCGGTCCTATTTCGAGGGGTTTCTATCTAACTTTGTGGGATTTCAGTCTGGTTTGGTGGGGTTCTTGTCCTGCTCTGTGGGGTTTCAGTTCGGTTTTGTGGGATTTAAGTACTATTCATTGGAGTCTCTGCCCTGTGTCAGTTCACATGCTGCAGGAGAATGCAAACATTCTGGCCATGCATGATTTGTCAGGACAGTTAAGGAATTTTATGTTTCTTTTAACAGTGGCCACTCCTGGCTATCCTATTGCCACCTTCATAGCTCGTCGGGTGACTGGAATAAGGAATGATGGCATGCATTACACTGCTAAAAATGAGGACGTTACTCTCGACAATCAGGATATTTTCCTCTGTTGTTTAACTAAACCAATTATTGAAATTTTGTTGCAATATACATGTATTTTTAAATCATATACAAGTGTTCCTTTAGCATTGGTCTCGTACTCGCCCCGAAAATGTCAGTTGATCCAATGGTTAGTACTCCACCTGCAAGACAGAATGGTGAAAGGTCAACAGTTAAAAAGGATGCAAAGGACAAAGGAAAGCAGAATAAGAGTAAGCCCAAAGCGGGCCCCAAGAGGAGGGGAAGGAAGTCTGGAAAAGAGATTATGAAAAATATTTTTGATGCCTACACGTCAGGTACCCCTTCTCAAGTAAAAACACTCATTTCAGGCTGGGAGCATGATTGTCAAACCAAATAGGAGGGTGAAATACAAGAGGAAGCGATGGAGTTTTTAAGGGATCTAGGCAATACCAGAAGTAGACTATCATTATTCAACAGTCTATTCATACTTATTGGACACTAAAATGTATACTGGCAAAAGCCATAGTCAGTGTTTAGGAAATTGGAGGGGAACCAAAAGATGCCTCTATTTTAGCTGAGATGAGAAGGGATATTCAAGAAATCTACCTTCTGCAACACCACTAGAACGCCCGCCTGGGCTGCATAGAACGACAACTGCTAAGTATGAATCAAGTGGATATGCCCGACTCCAGTGTAAAGGACCCAATGCCTATCGCGTCATCTAATAATTGAGCTTTATGAAATCCTTTACTTTTTAGTCATTTTGATATGCATATTACAGGTAGCATTTACTTTCTGAAGTTCTTGTAGGTAAAAGACAATAAATTGGATATAGCAGATATTATTAGGTTCAAAATTTATCAATTTTGGTTGGCCTATAACTCTTTAAGGTGGCCAACAAACCTAGTTTCCTGCGGGCAAGTTGAGGCCATCCAAAATTATTTACTATAACATGCTTTCCTTTTTTGATTAATGAAAAATAGAAAGGATCTACTAAACTTACAAAAAAATAAAAATAAAAAAATGTAATTCAATAAATATTTATAACTATAATTTTTTATATATTTAATTAAGGTAAGAAATATTTTTCAATTTAACTCTCACATAATCATTTAATTCTTAGTTATATATTTGTAATGAATGATTAATAAACAAATAAAATTATTGTAAATTAGTTAACTAATTTAAAAAGAATGTAATTCTGTAAATATTTATAATTATAATTTTATATATTTTTTCATGTATATAAAAAACCCCTCAATCCCTCCCCAGAAGATTTGATAGAGAAAACCCCAATATTCTACACCTCATGGGTTATCTTCTTCAACCTATATGTCTTATATAGCTTCAACTTCTTTTCTTTTTATTTATTTTTATTTTATTTTTATTTATTTTTTCCTCTTTGTCATTGGTATTAGCAAGTAAAACACTTTGACTTCATGAACATTATTTATGAATTCAACCATCTTCTTATCAATATAATTAGCCATGCAAACTCCTTCCCACTCATTAAAATCACCTATAAAGTGATAAAGGCAAACTTGTTTACTTACTAATTTTCTTTCTTATACACACTTTAAATGTTGTTATTAATTTAAACTAAACATAAATTTAAATGTCAAATGTATTAGGTTCAGCCACATAAATTATATTTGATTAAACCACCGATTGAGCTTTTAAACCACACGGGAGGGGAGTTCTTAGCTTGACACATGGTAGGTTTACTCTTTCTCCCCCTCCTTTTTCTCCTTACTAAACAATCACTGATCATTTTATAAATAAATATATATATCATTTCAATATTCAACTTACAAATGTCAAAATGCCTAATGGCATCCCCATTAGGCATCCCCATTCACGAATGTGGCTCAGCTTTCATTAAACTCTAATGTAATCAAGTGCCTCATATGTACCTTTCATTAAACTCTTTTACAACATATATATATATATATATATATATATATATATATATATATATATATATATATATTCGTATTTTAAATTGGAAAGGGAATCATGTACCTTTCATTAAACTCTTTTACAACATAATTATATTTATTTGTATTTAAAATAGGAAAGGGAATCCGATGGATACGTTGCACAAAGGGAGAAGTATATATTGAAAATTTCAAGGAACAAAATATAATAATTTCTTTTTTAATAAATAAATAAATAATTTATAGTTATTTAATATTTTTAAAAATTAATTTAATTAATCGAATTCTCATTCTTAAAGTACCTTGTTAATAAGAGTTTCGATACCTTCAAGATTAGACTCTAATAATAAATCAGTAACATGTGATCCCTTTGACTACCTAAATATTTCCTTAAAACATATTCAAACGGCATTTCTCTTTTCTAATTACTCATAAAAACTAAAATTAGCATTTAAATATTAAACCATAAACCATATTTCAATGATATCCTCCTCTTCTATTTAATTATAAAAAATAGAAATGTTTTTCAGAGATTTAGAGATTATTAATGCCTAAAAACAATCGAGTAGTTTTTAGTGTGATTTTTTGAAAGTGTTTTTGGTGAATTTTTCTAGTCAAATTTCTCTAAAATCTGGCCCAAATTCATTAAAAACATAAGTTTGATGAGTAATCTTGCACAATCGAAATGCCCTAGGATTTTTTAGGGTACTGAATCCATATATATAGTAAAAAAAGCCAGTTTAAATATCAAAAATCAAAATTTTACCTCAAAATTTTTCACCAAATTCGCACCAAAAACTCCAAAAAATCACATTAAAAACAACTCAAAATACAATCAATATCACTCTATCGCTGAATCCTTTTTTCAAATAATAATAACTAAGTCAACCTCCTCACACTGTGACCCGCCAAAAAAAAGCTTGGGATGCTCTACGTCAGACTATGAAAGAAGCAGTGCTACCCAAGCATATCCAATTTTAGTAAAACAATTCTTTAGTCATAATAATTGAAAAGTATTTGCAATATTCAATGGCTAAAAATGATATTTAAAAAAAAAATATCTCTATAATATTAAAAATAATTAAAGAAAATATTATAGAAAATAATTAATAAAAATGAAGATGGATTTATTTTATATTAAATTAAAAATATAAAATAAATTATAAAATGGATTAGATTTAATTTGAGTATTTAGAAGGATTATGGGTAGCTTAATAAAAAAAAAATATCTCTATAATATTAAAAATAATTAAAGAAAATATTATAGAAAATAATTAATAAAAATGAAGATGGATTTATTTTATATTAAATTAAAAATATAAAATAAATTATAAAATGGATTAGATTTAATTTGAGTATTTAGAAGGATTATGGGTAGCTCAATTGATGATTGCCTTGTATAACACATATGATATCAATTACGAGATTCAAAATTCAAACTCCTCATAAATCAAACCAACAAAAAATAAAAATAAAATACCTAAAACAAATGATTATATTTTAAATTCAATTACTATTTCAATTCTTGTTGTTAATTAAACTTATACCCTGAAAATTCTAAAAATTACCATAAATACCATCTTAAAAAAATTCTAGATTCCCTCCAAAAGTATAACTTAAAAACACGCTTAATTTACAACATAAATATACATATATCCATAAAAAAATTTCTATTAAAAACCTATATAATATTTATATATATATAATAAAAAATAAATAATATATATAAATAATTTTCTTGTCTTTATCACGTTATCATGTCTCAAATTTGCACACGAACATTCAACAAAAGGCCCCACTATTCTTACCAACCCCATCCATTCAGACTTTTATCCCCTTCAAAAGTTGAAAGCGAGATGGACATATTCCCGATGCAAGCGGAATTTTGACAATCTATAACATAATTGTCTAAACAAATGTCAATCTCATTTTATTTTAATATATTATGGAAAAAAATAAATATACAATTGTTTAAAGAATCTCTAAACAAATAATTATGAGGATTCTTTAAACAAATAAATATAAGTTTTTAAATTTATGTTGAAGTTCTTAAATTCATTTATACACGAAGCTGTACAAACAAAGACGATATACTTAAATATTTAAAAATCTCATTACATGAGCATAGGCTAATAAAATTTCAATCCCATTTTAGGATCTTTCATGTATATATAAACAAATAATCATAATTTTTTACATTTATCTATAAGAAACGTATATAAAACAAATTAAAAAGAATTGATTAAAATATATTAGAAATGTATTAAAAAAATATCTATTTAATTAGAAGAATTAGTGAAAGGCAATAAGGTTGTTGATTTTTTTTGTTTGGCTCATATGGAATGTTGTTTCAAAGATTTGGATTTGGATGTGCCATGGCCTTTGACCTCATAGGAAGATGAAATGCAGATTATCCATGATTTGATAGAAGTAAATTTATCAATCCTTGAAGGGAGTGTACATATGGTAATTAGAGATGCGTTGGAGAGGGTGCCATCGTAACACTTGTATTATGAGCCGATGGAAGTGGCAGGAAATAGTTAATGCACTTTTGTTAGTATGTGTGACATAAGGTGATTTAAATGTTGGTTCGAGATGATGGGTGAACAAAGGTTTAGGAATCGTTTGGAACGAGGCGAGGTTTACACCTCAACCTCCATCTCTGGTTGTTTCTTGTTGATAATTGTCATATGGTCGTTTCTTATGTTTGCATTCTCGTTATTATACCATGGGATTCACTCTGTTTGCGTTTGGTGGCAGCCTTGGTTGCACGGACCCCCTTTGTCATTCATTAACCATCCCTTTGTCTTGGTGAGTTCTACTTTATTGGTCATGACATTTTATCCCAATTCGCTATTCTTCAGGTCGTTATTCTATCAATTTCTCTATTATAGTACATTGAAAGTGTATTATGTTCAGTTGTGGTGGCTAATTTGGGTTATTTGGGTTGCTAGCTAGTGGTTTCTTTGAAGGGTGGTGCTGGAGTCTCTCATTCATGCGTTTCAATTCCTGTGTCAATTGGAATTTGAAAGTTGTGGGGGGTTTCAATTCCTGTGTCAATTGGTGGTACTCGAGTTTACTTCTTGCTTTCAGGGTTATTTTCTCTTGGGGTATAGTTCTATTTGTAAAGAGATTTCGAGGCTGGTCAGTTTGGTTATGAAATTGAAGTGTAGGGAGATTGATAACCTTCTAGGTTTTGGGCCTCTGGAGTGGTATTTTATTAATGACCTTATTGTCTATAAATCTGGAATACAGGGCCCTCCTCATTGTCATTTGTCTTATTTTATTAGTAGAGGTTTTTCTAGTGGTTATCTTTATTGTTTATTTGTAGTTGTGCTCATGGATTCAATGCAGCAAATAAGCTTATTGACGTGGTGATGGAGGAAACATTGGGCATAAAAGGGCGCACCCTTTTTCATATGATTCAGTGGCTTCTGCTTTTGATTTTGTTCCTCTTGAGGTGTGGAAGGAAATCTTGGCTTTGGAAAGTAAGGAGGCATGGGATTGCCCCTATTGTTCTAACTCTAAATTGGCTTGCACATCTTGGTAGATTTCGGAAAAGAAGGTTGCACTCCATGAGTTTGTTGGATTTAAACCAACAAACATCAACCTTTTTTTCATCTCCTCTTCAAGGACAAACATGTGAAAACTCATAATGTTTTCTCGTCATTAGAGGATATCAAAAGGATGATTCATAATCCACGTTTCTGTCTGGGCAATGTTGAATCTCTTTTGGGATGGATGGAGAGTTTCATTGTGAGTGATTATGTGTTGGGACACCTCACTGATCCTTTATCTAACAAAATTCAAACCCTTGCATTGATCTCTTCATATAATGATTAGTATGGTGATGACATGTACCTTTGATTTTCATTTTTTTAGTGATACATTATTCTAGGATTTTCTAGACGACCTACTGTGGTACTGGCTCGTTATATGCATTCTAAGCCATTGTGAAAACTGTTAGTCTCCTGTATTCTACAATATCACTAGATGATTGTGGATTTCTTACAGTCTACTGAAAATAATATTCCCTGAATTATCATTTATTTTCAGAAATCTCATTGCCTTCATTATTTTCCATTTAACCTATTCATTATCTCTTAATTTACCTTTTCTATTCCTCTCTTTCTCTCACATGCCATGATCGACCTCAATCCTCTCATTTAGCCTTGTCCCCTTCCCAAAAACCTTTTTCCCTTTGCAAAAAACCCCCATTTTCCCTCATAAAAATCCCTTCCCCTTCACTCATTCCCCTATGTCCTTTTAAAACAATGTAAAGACCCATTTTTACATTGTTCTGAAATAAATATTACCTGGGTCCCACTTTAAATAGACCCTGTTTATTTAAACAAACCCGACCCCTTGTATGTTTGAGCCCCTGCTTGAAACCTTTACCCTCCGCTTTCTTATAACCTTGGCCCCCACCTTTATATTTAAGCGCCTCTGTTTTAATATACCCGGGACCCACTCTGTATTTAAAACCTGCCACTTTATTTAAAACCCTGGCCCCACATGTCAAATCAACCCACGGCTGGTCCAACATCCGACAACCATCTGATCCCCGCCCTTGTGATTTGATGGCCCTCGCTCCATTTCGCACCCCCAAATGCCCGTCGTTTAAGCACCTCGGGGGGGTTGCAAAATGGGTGGTTTGAGAACCGTCCCATCTGCCATGTGTCGCTCCATCATTTTATCGCATCCCCGTGACATAAACTGCCAAATCGCCTACGCCCTGTGCGATAAAACCCTAACCACCTTCGCGCCATAAGGCGAAATCGTTGACCCCTTTGAAATATTTTGAACTCCATATTGTTGCGATAAGCCCCCGAATCACCATAACAACCCCTGCAATGTTTCTTGAAGGCCTAAAAGCCCATAACCAAACACGGAAAAGGAAGAACCTCCAATATCCGGACTCTGTCTACAAATTTCCCTGCTACCTGCAAGCCACCATCGCTCCCCACCCCGCCGGATCCCGTTTTTTTTATGAATAATTGTTTTAATTTTGCAGGTGATCGACGTAACAGAAAACACAATAATCTAAATGCATTTCTAAATTCCAAGAAATTGTTTTAAAAAACCGGGCTCTTTTAATGACGATTCAGAAGCCTTGTTCATCAAAGGATTAGGAGCGCAAGAAAAATCAGAAGAAAAAATGGATCATGATCAACAAGGATCATGTAATTACTCCAAAGACAGCGAGGTTTCTTCAAATAACAATGAAAGGTAAAAGAAATAAAAAGATCAGTCAAATATTAAAGATGAAAGATGGGGTTAGGAGATAGAGTTAAGACAAAGGACATATAAGAGAGGTTAAGGAAGAGATTACAGTGACAACAAAGGTAGAAGAAGGAAAACAGATAGATATACAGATAATGACAGTTTGAAGGTTTAAAGACAAATCAGAGGATAAATCAACGAAGAAAACATAGCCAAATGACAAGGCCACTCAGCATTTACTTCTTCACAGTCACATTGGCCACCTACAACCTAATTCTGCTTTGATGAAATCAGCTATAGTTAATACTGCAGTCAGAGATATTTTAGTAGTAGTCTAGAAGTTATTGTAAAAGTTAATATTTGAAGGCAAATTAGTCAAAGATATTTCTTAGTTAGCTCGATAGTAAATTAGAAAGTTATTACTACAATAGCTCAGTTAGAGATATTTTGGCATTGGTCCTTACATGGTCTCAATTGTCAAACATAATTTAATCTGTAGTAAATACAAATATGTCACCCTAGACTAGGGCAACCTACTCATCTGCAGTTAAATACTGCATGTATTGTTCATTATTATTATTGGTTGCTAGGTTGGATTTTGATCAGACTCTGAGATGCAAATATGATTGCATTGGAGCATTGTAACTGTTTTTGAGCTGGACATTAGTAATACAAGCACGTTCACGACATTCTTGAGCTATGTTAATGGTGATGTTATCCCTCTTTTGTTAATGTTTTCTCCTTTGTATTCCATGATGTACATCAATTTCCTTGATAATGGAATATAGATTTTAGGTTGAGATATGTTGTTTGGGCACCTTAACTCTATTTGTTACTATTATCTTTATGTTTTCCTGTGAAAGTATAACTAATAATTCTTAATTGCTCTTTAGTATTACTGGATTATTGTCTTAAGGTTTCTTAGTGAAGTACAACTAAAGAATTCTTAATGGCTCTTTAGTTTTACCAAAATGTTATCTTAATGGCTTTCTTTGAAGTTTAGTTAAAGAATTATTAACTACTCTTTAATTTCACTGAACTGTTATCTTGAATGTTTTCTCTATATGAAATCATAAATAATGAATTCTTAATTGCTCTTTAGTATTAGTGGATTGTTGTCTTGAGGCTTTCCTAGTAAAGTATAGCTAAAGAATTCTTAATTGCTCTTTAGTTTACCAAAATGTTATCTTAAAGGCTTTCTTGTTGTAGTATGGTTAAAGGATTCTTAATTTCCCTTTAGTTTTACTAAATTCACAACTTTCTGTCATCTCATATTCATCTTACCTAAAGAGATCCATTTGATATAGTTAGCTTGCCCTATGAAAACTCTTGAAGAATTGATGTACAATTTAACCCTTTTATGACTCCATAGCCCAATGGATTAAGCTTCCCACACTCTACCTGTTCAACCAAACAATCAACCAAATGAAACAAACAACCCCAATCTTTATAACTAGCCTAAAATCAGAAAATATAATCATAAAGCTAAATTAGTTAATCATAAATATAGCGAGAGCCCTCTCTGAGCCTAGGAAGGCTAGGTCTTGGACTCCAAGGTGGTTTGATGTGGTTCCCTGCTACTTGTTCTTGCCAATATTGCAAATTACAAGGAGCCAACAAAAATGATGGCTATAGTTTTTTATGGGATATCATAATGCAGTCTATGCGTTTATCGTGTTTGCGTGTTGGCCATGTTATGGGCGTGTTTACAGTGCGTAATGTTGCAACGATTTACGGAATTGTGGAAACATCTATGGGAAAATGTGTTGTATCTCTTTTTTCAATGCAAACATCATGCTGGAGCATTTCGACTCTAGAGTATTATTTGGGATGTTGCAAAAGGATAATTCATGCTTGCTTTCTATAACCGAGGCATGTTGCTTTGATCTTTGTTCGTTGGTGATGTTATTTTATGGCCTCCACTCTTACTGGAGTTATAAACTGGAGATTGGTAATCTAGATGGATATTTCTTTTATGTGCAGTGATATATGTATGTTTGTATTCTTCGGTGTTCTTATTGTTTTGAGTCTTGTAATGAATCTCGATGATTGTCTATTCTGTGGAATGGAATTGTAATAGTTTGTGATATAGTTTTTATTGAGGACTAGTTCATAAGTTGATATGCTTGTCCATGTCTGAGCCAATGCTTATCACGTTCTCTTGTTTCCGAAATGAAATATGAAGGTATATATTTATAATAAAAAAATAATGAAAAACTTTGAGATTTTTACTATAATATTATTGTAACATGTAGAATAGTTATTTCATCAAATTTAGAATCATTAATTTATATTTATTTCGATTTTAATTGAAATTAATATGGAGAGAAGGTGTAAATTATTTTAAAAGTAGAAAATGTGAGAGAATACTCATATCTCAGTAGATTTGATCCCTCTTAGTGCATGGTAAATCTAGAGTTAATTAAAATTGATATAGGATAATTCCATCTGTGAGAAATCATGTGAAAATTGCATATGATCATGATTATGTATTTGCATATGTTATAGATGAATGTGATCATTTAAACTTTCCTAAGTATATTTATAATATAGAGAGGGCTATTATTAAGGCCGCTTCAAATTTATGTGTAGAATAAGCTAAATAGTAATAAAACAACAATGTTCAATAATGAAAAAAATGCGAATAGTAAGAAAGTGATCTAATATGTAAAATTAATAACAGATATATTACATAGTGATTAATCTCAATCTATCTTCTTTAGCTTTTCTTATAGCCACTTTTGTTATCTATGTCATATTTTCATATCAATCATATGAAAAAGGAGGTTGAAATTGAAAACCATTCAATCCTTTAACTTCATAAGTTGCAGTTAGTGTCATACATTGCTTTTTTTTATTCTCAAAATAAGAATAGCTTTCTCCAACACCTATATTTGTGAGTTATGGAATGATAAACCTTGAGTTACTTTCAAAGGATTTTTTCTTTAATTACATCTCACAATAGGTGTAATAGGAACAATTTGAGGGAATGATTCATCCCATGGAATCCCAACATAATTATCAAATATTTCTAAAACATATGTCAGTGTTATAGTGGTAAAATTATAGGGTTATACACAATTTGTTATACAACATCAATATCACCATTGTAAAGTTCTATATGAGTCTATACATTTGATGTAAGCACCAACCTAACTCCAATTGCAAAAGGTAGTTGAAGTTCCAAGTTGTCCTCATCTGTTTTCATAATATAGTTTCTTCTTAAACTTGCAAAAACATTGTTTGCATTGGGATAATCTAGGTATATCAAACAATGTTTATAATCATTTTTGACATTATTTTTAGACACAAACAAATTTATAGCCATATTAAATGACTCTATTGTGGAAACATCTAAGGGATTATCTATACAAGTCATAAGTAATTTATAATCTTTTGTAGTTAGCACTACATCCCTACATGTATCAACAAATGCCATTTTTTTACTTGGCTTTTTATGTCTCAATAAAACATATTATCAAGGGTCACAACTATTGTGAAAGAGTTACTTTATTCTTTTGGAAGACCCTTAGATGCATATACACGTTTTGATACTATGTTTTGATGATATGGACAAGAGTGAGTTATTTTATTTTTTTGGAAGACATGTAGATGCATATACAATTTTATCCATAAAAGGTGACTACCATCCCAAATCACTAACCAATATAATTAATCTCCCTCCCAAATGAATAGTACATTTTTTGGAGAAATCTTGGTGAAGTCTTGAATCAATTTTTATTTACAAAGTTCTCCTAATAAACCTCATTTCATCTATTAGGATATGTTTTACATGCTTCATCTCTTCTTGTAAGGTAATTGAACATGATCATTGTAAATAAATTATCTCTTTGATTGATGTACGAAGAACATAATTTATTGTTGATGTAGATATGTTGAAATTTGAAATCCATTAGGGGAAATTTGAGGTATAAAATGGGTCTCTTAAGGAGAATAATAAAACAATAAGATGAGAGTTATGAGTTTTTAAATGACTCTTTTTTTATTTTATTTTATAAATTATATTTTAGAATTATCTCCTTATGTTTCTCAAATTTTAAGTATAGGCACTCGTTGGATGTGTAGTTTAGGTTTACTTGAATTTCAAGTGTAGGTATTGAACCCTAAACTTGATAATTGAGTAAAACTATAAATAGACATTTCAAAATGTAATTAAAATATATTTTTCATCTTTTATCTTGAAAAATATTTACCCCTGGGGATGACATCATCTTCTTGAATCCTATTGGTTCTTTTAAAGTCGATTTTGATAGAAAATTTTGTATTTTGAGGCTCATTTGTTACTTCAAATTCTCTTAACGCACTATAAGAGCTTAAAGAAATAATAGAATCTTCTTAGGAAGTGAATCAATTTTGAAGGGTGTTTTTTAATAGTTCTAATAAAATATGAATTTTATGTACTTGCAATTCCTTAGATTATCATATGTAGTGGATCACCTACACATAATATGTGTTTTTCCCTAATCCCCAGACTCTAGAAAGAGAAAAACATTCCATGTTCATTACAAAGAATGGATTTCAACATTCACTTTTGAGATATGAAATGAATTTCATGATTGGAAGTGTCTTAATCCACAAAATTAGTGTTCCAATTAGTGTAGCATCATAATATATATGCCCAAGCATATCAAAATTTTTAATTTATATATTTATTCTTATATGATACATAAATGATCTCCTACTCATGTTACTTGGAATCTCTAGCCATATTTGGAACCTCCTATTCTTTTCATATTTAACTACATTGGTTGGAGTTAATGCACTGTGATAAAAATTCTAGTATTGAAAATATTCCCAATTATGTACTATCTTATTAGTTGTGATAATGGAATATCTTATACAATACAAACTCATATCAAAAAAGTTGTACAAACTTGTCGTCTTCATGAGTAGGAATAGATTCAAATCGAGGAAACATGTGTACAATAGTTACATTATGAGGTGGTAACCATTTATCCCCACATCAATGTTTGTCATATGACCATGACTTGCAACAACTATTAATTCAAGGTGCTATATATCCATAAGTTGTTTGGTATACACATAAATGAAATAATTGTTTTTGTTAGAATTTTATGTATAAAATTGCACTTATTTGAAAACTTTTACAACAACATCTAGAACCACAAGCCACTGGATACATTCAAAAATATTTATCTGTATAAGAAAATGACACATATCTCGTGCACCTATGTCCCTATCAATATTGGTTTCACAGAGAAAACTCTTGTAGGCATGTGCCACTAGTTCATTTTGAATCTTGATTCCTAATAGAAGATATATGTATCCACATAGTGTAGAATGTGTTTGATCATTTTCAAATTTTTACCTGTTTTTATATGTAAATAATTACCATACACTTTGAAATACTAGGTTTCCAATCTATATCATCTCTCCAAAACTTCAATGTTTCATGATTATGTGTATTCAATTTGCCATCAGTTTTTATAGAGTCATACGTTTTTCTCCATTCTCATCAAAATAAATTTTTGACTCATCACATAGATACCATGGTTCCTTATAGCAACATACCAATCTCATAAATTCTCTAAAATGTAAGATTTCTCATTGTAGGTTATGTGATGCTCAACAAAATTAAGAAGTTCTTCACTATCCATCATTGGATTAGATTGAAACATTTGTTGCATGTCCTTTAAGGAAGGATTATCATGACCATTGAGTCTAACTTGAATATTTACTTGATGTTTATTATGTGGATTCATTACATGTATGCATCTATCGAAATAATTTTTTGTAGATATCACTTATGCAAGATCGGGCCTAGTTTCAAGTGTCCATTTTTGGAGTGACTTTTCACCATATAAATCCATGCACATATGGAGATACATGATGTTGTTTTTGTAGAAAAACCACTAATTGGTAGCTTGATGAAAATATCATCTTGAAACATTTTATTGTCTCTAAGGAATATAATGTGCTACAACATGAGTATGAAAAATTACATTCTAATGTGTCCATTTCATCGCTTCCCCTAGATTTGTGGAGCAAGTAATTGGTAGACATTTGTGAAAATATGAAAATTACATACATGTTTCACTTAATGTGAAGAATATTATGGAACACACAATCCGTTCAATCAAGTTAGATAAATTTACATGACACTTTCCAAAATATAGACATGCATGTATTAGTACACTTTTATATCTCATTAATATTTATGTGATTCATGAATCTAGAAGATGTTGTAAATGTTGTCATATTTGTTGTTTGTTGCAATTAAGTTTTTTGTCATGTTCTTTGCTATTCACTTTCTATTTTCATTGATATTACTTTTACTCATTAGTGATATATTTTAAATTCTTCTCTCTTTGTTTCGGAAAATATTCTCACACTTACCTTCTTACATCCCCAACATATACACCATCCATTTTCTAATTATTAAATCTCATTATAATAACTAAAATCTTGTATCAAAGAGACAACATCATGCAAAACAAAAAGTGAAATGTGGGAAGTATATCAAAATCAATGCAAAAAACTTTGAAACCAATACATGAAAACTAAATATATGCGATATATCAAAAGTGATGGAAACAAAACATTGAAATCAATGCACACTCATTAAAATTTAGGATGTATAGTGAAATGGATCCATGAAACATGAAAAAATGGAAGGAAACTAAAATGTAGGAAATATAATGAAAATGATGCACAAAACATTGAAACCAATGCACTGAAGTAGATTTATTCCATTGTACAAACATTAAAATAATTAGAATCATAGCTATCTCTTAAATTAGTTGTTCATACAAATTGTTTTTAATAATGGTAGATATTATCGCTAAAATCAATGCATTGTAATGAAAGTGGCTATATGGAAATTGTTTCCCATTATAATGGATTTTGTTTAATCTCATCCATACTAATGGTTTTCCTAAAATTTTCAATTATATCTTATTAATATTATTTTCAATTTAATTATGCAAGGTTTTGGAAATCATATTTTCTCATTTTCAATGAGTGCAAATAAATCCATATAGATGTAACACACCCCCTCCTAATCACCACCAAAGAAGAGGTTAAAAGGAGGTGGTTACAATGTTGAGTACCCAAGATCCAAGGTGGCATTATAGAAATGGCGTCTAAAATTATTGTTATTACATCTAGCTTAAAACCTCAATCATACATCACCGTTCCACTCGTCTTGTCAAGATGATTCTAGTGATATAAAATTTTACTTCAATTCGACCTCTAGAATATAAGCTATGACTAATTTAATTTCCCACGAATATTATGATGCCATGTAGTGCTTACATGGAAATCCTGACCATTCACACAACACCACATAGTGCAGACGCATTTGCTACCAACCCCATCATGGGTTGGGGTTTTACCATTCTCCACACATACATACACGTATCCATTACCAAGGGATTACGTGGGTCTGAAGCCAAAATTATAGTCATGGTTAGAGGTCAACTCATTACTCCGATGGTATCTACCACGTTAATTGCATTGGGCCTGACCTCACCCTCATATGCATGTGAACTTCCAAGTTGGAGGTTGGGCCAACTTCGGTACATAATTGTTCCATCGCTTTGATCCCAACCTCGACTGTTGCTTACCCGTCATGTCGCGAGGTCAAACCCAACCTCAATTCACTCAATGGATCCATAAGAAAAACCTCGACCCCGACCTTGTCCACACAGACTTGGTCACACCTCTAGTTGTGAGGGCTAAAGAAAAATGGGCCAACGAATTATAACCTCCATAAAGGTACAACCCGTGCTTCATTTCCCCTCTATGATATTAGGCATTTTGTCTGTGAACAAGATAAGGAAACCTTTCTGTGTTCACAATGGAATATGCCCACCACTATAGCAACAACTTCGACCTAACATGGGCCATATAAATCATAAAGGGTCATTCACAAAGATGTCAAACATAACTCGACCTTGGTGGTTCTATAACCACTTAGACTTGCGACAGACTCCAACCCTTAACTTTTGGGTTCTATGAAGCACATACAAGTGTATCCCTTCTGATCTTACAATTGGGTTTCCTCTTCTCACTTTGTAGACAATATATGGTGCCAAAAGGGGTCACAAGGTGACCAACGCACATCAAATCATTAGAAATTCCTCCTTCAAAGTTCAATCACAGGTATGGGCCATGAGTATGAATACTTAAGTGACCGCACTAAGAGCCCAAAAGAATTTCATTCCTAATAAGAGGTCCAAATACCGATCTTGAAAACTAACATGAACTATAAGTTGATAGAAATGATCAGGAATATATGGTGTTGATTAGGGCTGCAGGAAGATTGGAAATCCACAAAAAAGGAGGAGGATCCTATTTCAAGTTCAATGATAAACCTGAGCCATATATGTAGGCATGCGGATAATAATACAATAAGCCTACAACCATCTTCATTTCATGGACAACAATTCTAGGCATGAGCTACATCAATGGAAAAAAATATACTTTATCACTGACCTAGTGCCTTATGAAGGGAATATAATGGTCCTGCGACACACCAAGGTGAAACCTAGGGAATGTGCCAACCATGTGAATGTTTACACACACATATGCATGAAGTATCAATGTGGAAAATAAATATGTAACACTTATGGAAGGTTTCTAGGAAACTTGGTTATCAATAAGGACACGTAAATGGTCTCCCGTAGACAAGAAATCCACCAAGTTAATCAGCCTGAACATGACCAAACACTCAAGCAAAATATACCAAGATATTCCAACATCAAGAAAACATACATACTAAATCTCCTAACATTGAAGGATTTAACCATAAATGCATATGCAATAGAGATGAACCAGATTATGTAATTGAGTCATACAAGCTCGTGAGGTTGTGCCTTACACACCACAATAAACGAGTTATTATTTCGACCAAATCATTCATATTAATTCAAAATAAAAAAACCACAACCATGGTATCTACCCATAAGTGACTTGAATTCATCATAATATTAGTCTTGAAACAAGAGAAATTCCACATTAGTCACGATTTCCTTAATGACCCATATCACTACTGGTTATTTCAATGCCTTGAGCCAACAATAGCAATATGCTATACGTATATGTAATAGTAAGAACATAAACCACGTTAAATACATTTATATACATGGTCCCAACTAGGAATGCAAACATATATTCACTGTTAGTGAAAACAAATCGAAATACTTATCTTAAAATAGTTTGAGCAACTTAGACTGGGGCTACAACTCTCCACCCAACCATAGATATTTGTAGCCAAGACTTACTTGCAACTGTCACCCTCGAGCCAGATTCCAAAGCTTGAGGTGGGGTGATTTTGCGTATTTATAGTCAATCAACATAACTGAAACGAGATGCCACAATGATCTTTCCACCTTCATCCACTAGCTAAGCTCTTTATACTCATAGAGTTTAGGCATAGATACAATCATGCCAACATTTCATAAGGAAGATAACTCCAACTCACTTTCAAGAGAAGATATTCCACTATGAGGAAGGTTACTCAATGGTAAGGTGTTAATGGGTAAAAAAATCACTTCTACATGTGTTCCAACAGTGAGTGAAGCACCAAATTTCTCAGGAAACTCCTCGTGGTTCAACAACCCTCACAAGCACCTATGTGACTCTTCCCAAATCTAACAAGCTCATCAATCCACAAGCTTCTAATGGGTTCTTCAACCTTACATGTAAGTCATGTTATCTTGAACAATTCACACAACAAGCTTCAATCAGAGGTTTCCTCCATTGGCGCTCTTCTTCCAAAGTCCATTCAATACTAGAGACCACTTGATCTCTTTCTCAGCTCTGAACTCTCTCTCTCATAGTAGTTCTAAGCGATTGCATTCACTACAATCCACTTTCCTATGCGTGTGTGAGAGAAAGTGGGAGCATGTATCCTCCTCAACATTCCCCATCACCTAACTAATTACCTACCTTTTCGCTCCCCGCAAGTTACATGAGAGTCATCCCTGGACAAAAAAACCGATGCCGCTCATAAATTTTTGTCTTTTCCTGGCTTATAGTTTGGGATGAAGGACACTTGGACCAGTCCTTCCCCTTTCAGTTGAATTCAATGCACAATACACACATTTAATTGTTTTCCACCAACCACAATGGTTATTTAAAAAACATCAATTTCCTCAAGCAATAGAATCCATGTCCCTTTCTAAGTCATTTTAAAGTAATTAAAATTATTTACAAAAAGAAAAAAATGTTAACTAGGGGATATCAAAATAGACATATCTAATATTTATGGGTTAAAGTTGTTTTCTGTAAAAACAAACTTTATATTAATATCTTAGATTTTGGAACCAAATATACATTTTTGGTCCAAAAAGTAACTCCATCATATATATTAAACTTAGGACCTAAGTAATTAACAACTCTAAAATATAAATGAATAAATAAATAAAACATTTTTCCATGTAACAATTACATGTACATATAAAAAAAAAAAAGGTATCTAGAAGAAAAAGACCTTTTGATCTTCATTCATCTAAATAATAACTATAATGATGTTAGACTCGTGTTAGAAATAGTGCTAGTAAAGCATTGATTCGAACGCTGATAGGAAAGTGCCTCCCTCAAAATCTTATTTAATAAAGGCACTCTCCTGCAAAAGTAATGCTTGCTTTATAAAGTTGTTATCCTAATTATTGAATTTCTAATGTACATGATTAAAGAACGTAGAAATTAAATGAAGTTTTACCTCTTGAATTTGATTCAATATAGGATTGAGGTCCATATTTCCAATATTTAATACCAGTTAGCACACTCTATCACCAACTTGGAGTCTCCCGATCATTGCAATTGATTTTGTACCTTTGTCATGGGTTGAGTTCAAAAGTATATAATTCCTCCCCATTGCTAGTCCTAGTACCAAAAACACATTTCGAATGGAAATAATGTGATGTTCAATGTAAATAATTACTTGAACACCACATAAACCTAGGGCCCCTTGGCATGCACCAATAAAAAGACACCAAGGCTTACCTTTTTCTACACATGGAATTTTGTATTATAAATGGATTTTTGAATTGAAAGGCCTTATGTTTCCTTCATTTTCTAATCTAATATTATGTGTCACTTGCACTAATGATGGAGCCTCATCTTAAAAAAATAGTGTCATTCCTAGTTATCTAGATCCCATAAAAAAATTACAAGTTAGGGCCTTATGCGCAATGAAAACATTATCAATTATCCATTTTAGTAGAAATTATTCTAATGTCCCATTTTTCCCATGTTACTTTAAATCCCAAATATTTAGAAACCTCTAGAAAAACAAGCCTAGAAACGAAGCAAGAGACAAACAAGTGATTCATTAATTCTTCACTAGTTTTATAGAGGATACACCTGTTTGGTCCCACCTAATTCTAATTTTGTCCATTATCTTGGGTAAGTAGCATATTTTACAATGCCAAGTATAGTACAATTCCATCTTTTAAGGGACATGAAAATTTTCAAACATTATACGAGCAACAAAGTCTTACTAGCACACTCTATCACCACTTGGAGTCTTTCAATACTTGTAATTGATTTGTACTTTTATCATGGGATGAGTTCAAAAGTAGCCAGAATGCATAAAATTCCTTCCTATTGTTGGTACTAGTACCAAAAACATACTTTATATGGTAATAATTGTGATGTTCAATGCAAATAATTACTTCAACACCAAAAAAACCTAAGTGATCCGGATTTATACAGTAATGCAATAATATACAGAAATAAACATAAACACAGAGATGCAGTGGAAATAAAACTTCATTTCATTAATATCATATAATAGAAATATGCTTATAAACATAATGGAAATAAACAACTAGGGCGGTGGTAGGCTTATCTCTGAGAAGAGATGTGGGAACTATAGGCCTCTGCAATGTGTTAGAATGAGGCTCAGAGGCCTATTTTTTGTTGAGAATCAATGGAAAACCATAAACATCCAAAAATATAACCCTAGGAGATGAAGCGCCAAAGCTACGGGCCTCGTTTGGGTAAATTGCTACATAAAATTCCCGGGGACGTAACTTTGGCATATGATATCTGTGTGACGCGCTCAATAACTTGTTAGAAATATCTATCCAAGGACTACAAATTTTTATGTGAGCAACATGTACGCTCCCACATGGATCCTGGTTTTCCCAAAAAACATCGTTTAGGGCCTCAAAACGGCTCCGGAAGTTCAGGACCTAAAAAACTGCTAAAAATAGTAAGTTGTGCTCAAACTAAAAAACTAAAAGAACTAATAGTGGGGTTTCAAATGGAATAGGTGGGTGGCCACCAATATCCACCTGGATCACTAGGCCCCTTGAGATGCACCATTGAAAAGTACCAAGGCTTACCTTTGTCTACACATGCATTTTGTATTATACATGGTGCTTTGACTTTAAAGGCATTTTGCTTCCTTCATTGGCTAATCTAATCTTATGTGTCACTTGCACTAATGACGAAGCCATATCCTAAAAAATCATGTGATTCCTTGTTATCTAGATCCCATAAAAAATTATACAAGTTAGGGCCTTCTATGTAATCAAAATATTATCAATTATCCATTTTAGTAAAAAAATGTTCTAATGTCCTATTTTTCCCATGTTCCTTTAAATCCCATATATTTAAAAACCTCTAGACAAACAAGCCTAGAAAAGGAGCAAGCGACAAACAAGTGATTCACTAATTCTTCAAAAATTTTATAGAGGATACACATGTTTGGGCCCATCTAATTCTACTTTTGTCTATTGTCATGGGTACGTAACTTATTTTACAAGGCCAACTATAGTAAAATTCCATTTTTTAAAGGACATGAATTTTTCCAAACACTCTACCACCACCAAAGTCATACTCCATTGTAATCCTCTTCAATTTTTGTTGTGTACCCGAGGTTGATTATATATTCAAATGTATCCTTGTCATTATCCCACTTAATCACATATGCATTATTATCTAAATAATAAAAATGTGTATAAAAGATTTAAGTACCACCTTTTTTCCTTGGCTAGTTCTCCTTGGAGATTGAAAAATTTACTTGTCTTCCATCCATGAAATTGATAAAATTTATGCCTCCGAACTAAAGCCTCTTTAAATAGTGTATTCCTTGCTCATCCAAAGTTTCCAGTAAATCCTCATAAAAAATATAATTTCATTTTACACATATTTGTGGATCTTCCCCAATTCTCACCGTGCCTCAATTTCTAACTTGCCATGCAACCTACTTTCTAAATAGGGAAAAAATGCTAATTAAGGCTTTCCAAATGATTGAGGCTCTAAGGTAATGTATTATTTCCAATATAAGTCATCCTCCATAGTGTTCCCTTTTAGATATTTGGCGATCATTACCCTTCCCTAGAGCCCTTAATTATTTAGTAATCTCCACAACCATTTTGCTGCTAGTAATAGGATAAATATGTGAATATTTTTTGAAACCCCAAACCCCTATTTCTTCTAGTAAGGCCACTCTATTCCTCTTAACTAAGAGGATACCTTCCTTTACACTTTTCTTGGCCCATAAAATGATAAAACATTTCTGTTTAATTTTATTAAGTATGCCATTTGGTATCCTTTTACAACTAGCCAATAACCAAGGATGCTTTCCAAGATGGTTTTGACCAGCACTAACTTACCTACTTACCTTGCCAAAACAACCATTAGTTATACTATAATTAAATTCTTTTTTCCATTTTGTTATACAACTAGATCTAATTATCATAATGGTAACCATTTAATTTAATGTATAATCCTAAGTTCGCCCCTTTATCTAAGTCACAAGTTTCTAGGGGAGGAAAGATAATATAAGCTCACAAGTTTCTAAGGGAGGAAAGAGAATATAAGCTCACAACTTTTTTTTAGATTAATACTATATTACATATGATTACATTTTTCACTAAATGAGAACTTGAACCCGAAATCTCAGAAGACCAACATCCTCGCTCATACAACCATTGCCAATCTAGATTCCTCACTTAGACTATATAAGCACAAGCCCTAATATTATTTTCCAATCCAGTTAAGAATAAAATAGATTTTTTTTCATATTAATTTTCATATATATAGACTTACAATAAGGCTAACAACTCTAATTTTTGCGGCTCCTTCATTGGCCCATGGCCAAATACGAAGACATTATCCATGAAGAGTAAATGTATTAATGTAATCGTAGTGGTTTCGTTAATCCAATTCAAATATCCTTTCCTTTCAGCGTCTTTAACGAGCAATATGCGTCAGATTTTATTTAAAGAACATCAAATCATTTTATTAATATTTTAAAGCACATATGTGATGTGTGGTTTAAAGTTTGTTAAACTCAATATTTTTATTATATTTTAGAACCTTATTTTAAGTACATTATGGCCACTAGTTACAAATTATACCACTATATCTTACAAGAAAATGATTTGAGTGCTAATTATTTAGTTGTTTAATAAAATGATATTAAGTTATAGAAATATGGAAATTTATATAATTGAGCTGAGAAATTCATTTTATAACTTAGTTTGAGGGAGATGTGTAATTCGGTCCATCCTCAACCTTAGTTGACATATGTTCCTTTAAAAAAAAATCTTTAAATTATATATATATATAGTCAATTTTGTTTGAAATCAAGAAAAAATGCTGTTGGAATTGGAAGTTTAGATTGTGTAGTGTACACAATCCAAGTTTGGAAATAAATTTTGAAGACATTAAATCCATTTTATAAATTCAAAAACACAATATAAGATATATATATATATATATATATATATATATATATATATATATATATATATATAGGGTTTTCAAATAAATCAAATCTATTGTGTGTAAACTTTTTATTCAATTTTTTCACTCTAAAACAAATTTGCACCTCAAAAAATACAATTCTCTCAAATATCATACTAAATCCGTAATTAAAATAAATCTATACCAATAATAATCACAACCAAACCATGTCCTCCATTTCTATTTCTATGTGAGTAGGCATAGTTTAAACTTAGTGACAATGCTTCAATCTAAGGATGCATCACTAAAGAGGGCATTGTCTATGAACTAAAATGTTTCATTTTTCATTCGAATTTAGTGAGTTGCATATGGACGAATTCCTTACAATTCATTCGTGAGAATGGATTCGGAGCTCCCACAAAATATCAAATAGCATAAATAAATTATATTTTCCACGTGCTGAAGTACCAAGTTCAAACTCATAAAATCTATACCATAAAGATTTTCAAAATTTATAACTTATGGGCATAATTAATGTGATGTGTTTCTTTTCATTTTATTCAGTGAAAAGAAGGTTCTTCGATTTTCCAAATGTAGTATTATCAGTTATATAATTGAGAGTGGAATATTCAAATTTCAAAAGACAACATGAATCATGTAAACCTAAATTCAATTTCTAGGCAAAGTGCTCACTCTTAGTGCATGGTAAACTTATATGTGTCAGGTTGAATATTATAATAAAATTTATATATGGAAAGGTACTTACATTATATGTAATATGAGTAACATGATGTATGTTTATTTAATTTAGGGTTAAGTGTTTATCAAGGGAGTTGTTTTTTAAAGATAGAATTTAATTATCTATTGTATTTTTTTTAGTTTTAGGAGAGAATTAGAATTATTGTAAATAGGAGAAGGTTTGAGAGTATTTTGGAAAGTTTGAGAGATTTATGGATTAGTTAGCTCTTATCTAGGGATAAGGGATTAGATGAGAGGTTTTATGGACCATGAGAGATATTTTGGGAGTTAGTTTAGGGATCTAGAACCTACTTGGGTTCTAATCCACTTGTATAAACTTATGTGAGCCATGAGGCATGCATGTAGAAGTGCGTAAAGTGTGAGTGTGAGGAATGAGAGGCCAAGCATGAGGCCAATAATCCTCCTATAAATATTTTATTTGTTAATGCATTATTATTGATATTTTATGTGCATATGTGTGGTTTGGATTTCAGAATTTTGTCATGTGTTAATTTTATTAATGTGCGGACCCTATGGTTAGACCTGCATCACAACATAACTCCATAGCTCCACCTTTAATATTATAAATTCTTCCTCGTGTGTCATATAGTGAGCTCTCTCTCCTTGAGTTCTATCTCCTTTTTACAATACAATAATTCCATACATAATGTATTTTATGTGATTTTTTATTTTATTTTTATAAATTTAATTTTTTTGTTATATATGATTATACGTAATTATTATCTTAATTAATACGACTATTTCTTTAGATTTATATTTTTGTTAAGCGAAATTGAGGGGAGGGTTGTTTGACCATTCCTCTAGATTTGTATTCTTTTCAAGGGGAAGCTAGAGAAGGTTTAGCTATCCATTCCTCTAGATTTGTGGTTTCTTCAAGAGGAATCTTAGGGAAGGGTTGTTATAGCTCAAAGTGACACAACCTTGGGTCTATTAGGGAAAGGAATCAAAATGGAGGCTATAATGCAAAAATGGGTGTCATGGAAACCCTCCAAACATTAGTGTTTTTCCTCTTCAATGCACTTAGAACACTAGCAAGGAGAGTTACAACACTCTTGTTAGCTTGCTAGAGAGAGTTGCAACACTCTTGTTTCCTTATCAAGTAGAGTTACAACACTCTAGATACACAACAAAAGAGAGTTAAGAGGCTAGGGTTAGCAGAGCGAATGGATAAGGGTAGAAAAGTTAAAAATGGATAAGTTTTGGAAGATAAGGATGATCACATCTGATCACTCGAAAGAATTCTATATAAGTAATTCTCTCCATGGAACAAATAGAGAAACTTGCATACAACAAAATGTTGTTGGAATGAGGACCCAATCTCCCCTTGTGATAAGCTACAAAATATTGTGCCTTGACAATGAGTTGTAGTGAAAGGATGGAAAAGGACAAGGGACTACGAAGGGAGAAACTGTTGTAAACACCAGTGGTATAATAAAATCATTTACTGCACCCCCCCCAAAGAAACATAATTTTCATTGATGTTATTTGTGTTTGTATTTGGGTTTTCATAATACTAATGCTAACTTTAGTCTATAGGAAAATAGGATCAAATATTTGTTGTTGATTGTTTGCAAATCATAGGTGGGGAGATGCATGGAGCCAAGATCTCGAATAATTCAACCATTTCAAACGTCATATAGTCACATTCCATGATAAGGTACATTTGATTCACCCTCTTGTTTATTTTTGTTTTGCACATTTGCATTGTGAGTTTTATAGGTTAAGTAGACACCATCAAACACCATCTATCATAGCTCTTCATTAGGCCTATGGGTTAATATTACTTACTCACTACTGAGGAAATTTCTTCTTATCGAACTAGTGACTCGAGTGGGGAGTACCAGTGGATATTTTCATAGTCTTTATTTGTTTATTTAATTTCTTTTGCTTTATTTTCTCATTTCTATGTAGTCATTAAGAGTATTAGGAATATTGAAGATTCGTGCTTCAAAACACTTCATAATAGATATTAAACACCTTCAACACTCATCCACAACCTTAACATGGCATTGTTGGCCTCATTAATGATTTGGTTTGCATTGTGATAAAGCATTTCAACTCTTTGTTTGCTCATAGACATAGCATTGAAGAAATCAAAAAGGGAATTTGTAAGGATTTCCTTTTATTTTTCTCCATTTTTCCTACATTAATTTGACCCCAGGGTTATGCCATTTTCATATTTAGCTTTCTTAGTCTTCTTCTTAGCCAAAACACTCTTAGATACAATTCAAATATGTGGGTTTGTACCCTTGTGTAAGGGTTTTGAATCCTATTGGGTTTGATTCCTAGTTGTGACATTGGATGTTAGGTATTTCTCTGTCACCATTTTCCTATCACCCTCTTTATTTTCAATTTTCCTATAAGTGTATTCTAATTATTGAATCCTTTATTTAATGCATGCTTGCTTGGAATTAGTGTCTTAGGTTTTGAATGTGTTTCCTTTTGTTTCCTTTGAATCTTTCTTTTTGCTTGATCCTTTTGATTATGATATGTTAGTGCATGTTAGAGTGATAAAGGATATGGTTATGAGGATTTTCATTCTGCATTCCAAAAAATATTTAACTCTCATATAGATAGTGTTCATTAAAAGAAAGTTGCATATGAATATTCTGCATCTATTTCCTTGAAACAAGTGATAAAACCATTTGAGTTTCATTCCATTTACCGTTGACCTAAAGAACAACCAATAAATTAATTCTTAATAAAATTGATTAGACATATTTTCATTTATATGGTAGTACACCAACATTAGCCTAGGATTTTAGGGCCTTGGAATAGGTTGGTGAGGTAAACTCTCCAAGTCCATTAAAAGAAACACAAGAATCTTGAGTTAGGGAATTTAAATCCAATTACAATCAAATTTTTCTTGGGAAGCCCTTCTAACACAATGGTTAACCACAAGGTCACATTAGGACCGACAGAATGATCTACCATGCTTCACTTCGTTTCAGTGGTGATGTCTTCACACATGCAGGGATCTCCTTAAGGTAGTTGCAGGCTCGATACACTACCTTTTTGTGTGCATCCAATTGACAAATATCCACCCAGGCTGGTTGGTTGTAGGTGCTAACCATATCGGCCATAATCTTAGGGACCTTACATATGTGATGGTCAATGTGACATACTTAATGTACTTGGTATATATTTTGGTTAGTAGTCACTTGGATTCCTTAAAGGGCGCCTGTGCATAATCATGGGTACTTGTACTAGATGTGGAGACGTTAATCAAAAGGTTGATGTAACTGCTCCAACCATATCTTCACAACTGACTTGGGACTAGATGAACCAAGGCCCATATTTGGGAAGATATTTTTGATCTAATGGTTTGTGTGTTTGGTTCTTAGATTTTATAGGTCTATGTTGTTTTGTAGTGTCTAGTTCACCTTAGGTGCCATTTATTTCATGTTCTATGTGTACATTATTTGTTGCCACCATGGCTGGGACTAGTCCACATCATTCTTGTTATCTTGAGGCCCTTTCTCCTGACAAGGGGGTCCACTTCCATGTAGATGTAGTATTAACCCCATCACTACCATAGAAATACCTACCTGAAAGGATACTTTGGGTGGTTCTCAGGGGGCCAAACCCATATTTTGGGAAGTCATTTACCAAATTTCTCCACTTCATTCTCATTCCCCCATGTCTCACATTCTGTTACCCATGTTTCTCGGCGGGGTCCATATCCTTAGGAGAGATAGGCTATTTATCCAACTAGACGGGGAAAATAAACATCTCTTCTAGTTCCCCAACAGTTAATTGTTCTAATCAAACACCTTGTGCTTCTGTTCAAACCTTTGAGGTGAATTTTGTGAAATATTTAATACACACCTTTGAAGAAAAAATAGCAACATGGATGTAAAAAGAAGAAGAAAAAAGTCAAATAAATCTTCATACTCTGAACAAGGAGAACCTCAAACCAAAGAGATCGTTGGTGGAGGTATGAAAGAGAAAAAGAAAAATAAAATTCCCCCCTACAAGAGCTATGGGGAGTACCATATTACTCATTAGTGTCCCTAGATGGATGTGATCCACCATATTTCTCATAGAAAACAAATACTTGTCAACCTACTACCTTGATGAATGCATTTCTGGGTCAACAACAAAATATGGTTTCAAACCCTCGACCTCCTCAACAAGTGGGGAGTGGGGAAAATTTTTTGAATAATAGCTTATCATCCATGAAAGATATATTTATGGTGGAATAATTGATCCATGTCATGATTAGAGTGCATAAATATGAAAATCTTGAGAGTTGTACTTCCATAATAAAACTCGCGATACCTACTCAATCTAATGGTCCTCTTCATTTTAACAAATCATCATTAAGAACCATGCCACATCCTCCTAAAGATGAAATTCATAAGAATATGTATAACCCAAATGCAAGGGCCACTCACAAATACACCATTATCGAGGATCTAGACCAAGCACATGTTGTTATGTCCACACTCGAAGTTTTACAAAGTTGACCCAACAATGCAAAACACTTCTAACTGCCATTGGTGGAATAGATCCCTTATATTTGAATCTCATCACCTTTGATCCATCCTCATGGAAACCCTATATCATCTGGCCTTATAGATCATGGTCCATGTCTTTGGATGACATGTCCTTTGTAAAATATTAGATGAAGGAGCATCTACATGTATTATGTCATTGAAGTGTTGGAAATGTCTTGGATCATCGAATTTGTCACCATCAAAGTTTGTGTTAAAGGAATTTTATGGGCATGCCTTACAACCTCTTTGGGTTTTTCTTACTTTGCTCATTGATCTCAAGGTTAACGTGATATCAATTTAATTTTAGGTCATTGATGGCCGATTAGACTACAACTTCTTACTCCATCAAAGCTAATTCTAGGGCTATGATTGATATTCTTTCATCCATCTTCTGCATCGTGATGTTCCCCCATTAGGGTAAAATAGACACTATCAACCAATTGACCTTTTACAAGACTTAATTTCATTTTCATGATATTTATTTGGTTCCATTTGTAGGATATTACCTTTCTAATACTAGAATAATTAAAGTAGGGATGTTCAAATACTCTTCATTGATGGGAACCTTTCCCCTTGCTCCACTTGACCTATCTCCATCTACTTCCACCATTAACATGATATCCTTTTTCACCAATGAATACCTTAGAAATTTTGATCTGTGAGAAGTTCCTACAAAATATGAATTTCATGGGGGCACAATGCCCCCTATTGTGGAAGTGATCACCTATTTAGTGGTCCCACTAGCACTTGCTGTCACTAGTAAAACATTCCATCCCAATATGGAATATGATCAACATTTTTGGAATCATGATTTATGCTAGACCAAAACCCATAAGTGTTAGTTAAGGATCACATATCTAGATATAAGAATCCATAAGAGGCAGCCAACACATCATACTCTAGCCACAAGAGTTTTCAGTCCACTAGTTTCACATGAGTCCCTTGATATTGAGTTTTATTCAAAGAAGGCCACCTTGGAGCTCATGGATTCACATGATAGTCTAAGGAAGACGATGCCTCATGATGCCTCTACTCTCCAAAATTTGGAAATTATGGAGCTTGGTAAACAAAACCTTGAATTTCACCAGGGGGAATTTCTTGATTCATCCAATGGTGTACCACCCTCGAACTGATTTGAGTGTATGATTTCTACTTCTGAAATTTCCACCAGATTATCCACTCTCAACTCCCACATCGATGAGTCTCTTATACCACCTTTGTGTCTTGATCATCATCATTAAGGAGTTGTCTTAGCTCATGAGACTATTCACCCTTTATCTCGTCGGGTAGTCCCTTAAAATTATATGGTTCTAGGATATTATTAGAATCATCAACCTTATGGAACATGGAAATTCAAATGGATGTGGGATGGTCCCATCATGGTGTTTCATATGTTGCCAACAATTTCACATGAGTTCATACACATCACTTGGAATCCTTGGCCTATGCTCGAAAATGGGCATTACATTGCATAACTTATCAGGCTATGTCATGTTATGCACATATGTATATAATACATCATGGCGTGCCAGATGTTTCCAAAAATTGCACATGAGTTCATACACATCACCTGGAATCCTTGGCCTGTGCTTGACAATGGACACTACATTTCATAACTTATCAGACTATGTCATGCTATGCACATATGTATATAATAAATCATATATATATATATATATATATATACTTGTTATTACTTCGTACATGTCTTTTATTTCGTTATGTGCTTTAATTATGGGTATAGTCTTCTCAAATGGTTTTACATGATAGTGTATGGATTTTTCACTACATTCATTAGTGACTTGCACTATACTTTCAAAATTGAAATATAGGTTAGGATCCATATCAATCTTGTCATTTCATGTTTGACCTTCCCCATATCACTTCATTGTGTCTTAGGTTCCACCCCGTTAGGTTAGATATTAACCATGGATTTTTGAACATTGTAACTTGTGTGGTAGAGCCTACCCTTCGTAGAAACCCTAGAGAAGTACATAATTTCCATTTTGGTTGCCATGTTGTGTTTATTTTTGGGTTAGAGGATCCTCTTTAGAGCCCACCATGACATCGAAGTTGAGCCCCATTCCTCTCTTTTTTTATTATTTCTGCCCATCTATCTATTCCTCACTCTTTTTATTGTTGCTTTTTTGTCACATATTACTATGGTATTAAATGTCTTTCTATATGTCATTATAATTTTTCTTTCCTTGAAAATTCTTTCTAATTTTTAAACCACACTTGATGACTTAACTTTGCATTAACATTGTGTCCATATTGCAACCCATCATACCCTTTTAGAGAGATTGTTGTGATGAGTGGATTTCCATTTCCAGACACTTTTGAACTACCTCTTGCTTTCCTTAGGCCAGTTTTATTAGATTCAAAACTAGATGCATACAATTATACCACTTTTCTCTCTAGAATGAGCTTTATTTTGGTATCATTTTCATTCTCATTAAGCAATGAGAACCATGAGCTTATTTTGCAATAATTTCATGCTTGATAAACTACTTGAAAATGTTGATATCTTTCCATTCTTTCCTTCTTTTTAGTCAAGATGCAATTCCATGAGAGAACTCTTCCCTATTCTCACACTTTTTAAAACATACAAGAGTGTGATTTTTTTATTTTTTTTCAGCCTCGATATAAAACTCACAAAATACATCAATATGAGTATTCTTTTAACTCTTTTTTAGGTTCGTTAAAATTTAGTGAATAAGACACTATAAATTTATGTTGTATTCTCTTTCATTCTTATTAAACACTAAAAGGGATCATTTATACAAAAAACATGGTAGGAGCCTATTTTTTATTATTATTATTATCATGGCATTTGTTAGTTTCCTTTGGACATGGCACTTGTTTGAGTCATCTTCTTCTAGTTGCTATTTTCTTGGCTTTAAAGCCACACCATTATCATGAGTGAAGTCACTCTGTTATTGAGTTAGTATCTCACTCGATTGGTTACCCTTCCTATCCCTGAGATGTGGTTATGGCTCCTATATTTCCATTGTGTCTATATGGTATTCTTCAATCCAAGCTTCCAAGTTCACATTTGTGACATGTCGTTATGTGTGCAAGGGAAGTCGTAGTTAGAGTCAACCATCTGCAATATTGTTCTACCTTTTGTGTTGGCCACTGCGATATCATTTGTACATTAATTCTTCATCTAATATAATTTAGTGATCTCATATTAGTGTTAGTTTCATGTCGAATGATGGAGAATACATCAAGGCCCTCCTTTGATGGATCTCTTTCCATAAAATTCAACACCTTACCTAAGATGTAGATCTAGAAATAGTTTAGTACCATGAAGCTTGCAGTCATTAGTGGTATGATTCCTTGCAGTTGGGAGTGGGTTTTTCTCATTTTCCCATGTTGATTGATTCTACATGTTATCAATATCTGATAATTCATTCACACTTAATGTTAGGATGAATTCTAATTGCAAGTGTATGAAAAAATCTCACTTTAGTTGTGCATAACAAACAACCCTAGCATCAAAGATGGCTGCCAATTTATTTAGATCTGCAGTTAGTTGACTAAGATAAATGCTACAAAATCTAGATCTATGCAGTAAAAGACATTAAGCAGCAAATAAAAGCAAGAGTTTCTCCATTCATCCAATAGAAAAGACAAGAATATTTTTAAAGAATTTTTGTATTTTTGGACACCTGGTAAGGGAACATAGAAAGATGTTACCAGTCCCCCTCAATGGGATGGGTTCTTGTATGTAGCGCTTCATATCTAAGATGTCGCTCTCTTGATGGTGTAGAAAAACTAGACAAAAATGGAACTCAAAGGGAGCTCACAAGAAAAATATAGCAAAATATGACAACGATGGAGGATCAAAGTCAGACCAAAAGTATAGATCCAGAGTGATCTTTAGGAAACAAAAGGTAATAAGTGAATGGAAAAAACCTTCTATTTATAACAAAATATTGAGTTAGTCTAGATATTGGTGCATAATTAAAATATTATTAACCAAATCTAGATCCAACTTTTATGGAATATTTTATTATATTTGTTGGAGGGAAAAATAATTTGAATTTGGTCAAATCCCTTTATTTGTAAATAATAAATAAATAAATGATTTTTTTTTTAGGATGTGGTTGAGTAATAATTACATAAATAGTGATTTATTCAATTATTTATAAATGATTTAGTCAAATTTAACAAGGAATATTATTTAAATAAGGTTTAAATAATTATTCCTAGAAAATAATAAGATAAATAATGATTTATCTAATTAATTTTCCTGTTTTGGGTTTAATATGACTAGGAATATTAATTAAACTATTGTTTAACTAATTATTCCTTGGGAAAAATCAAACAAATATGGATTTATTCAATATTTCCTCATGGGGTTTCCTGTTTAGGCCATAAACAACTTAATAAATTAAGGATTACTATGTTATTTTTCATAGTGAAAGAAATTTTACTTAGGGTAAAATTGGTCCTACATGGTGTACTTTGGTCCATCTAATAGTAACAGGTTAGATGACCAAAAATTGGTGTAACATATTGCCCCCTAGCGTGCGAGCGTTAGGAGCTAATCTTATGACTGAAGTACGTTGTAAGAATTCAATCACTAGACATCGAAGGGGAAGTCAGAGAGAGAGAAATATAAGGTAGACCAAAGCGCTAGAGGAAAAGACCCTGAGGAGGAGAGAATTACAGGTGCGACAAGTCTCTTTTATGAATGAGTACCTGTGCTACAAGAGGTGGGGGAGGCATACCTATGCCCGCTGAGACAAAGTACAAAGAATAATGCATCCAGTATACAAGGGACTGAACTATGTAGTACATGCTGGCATGAACATGAGCTAGATAAAAACATGATAATGGATCCCAAATACATACTGTGCCTAGGATAACAACCAAGATTTATACAATAATATCTGAGTACATGAGATATAAGTACAACCAATGAGGCCCTGTAAACATGAAAGGGATATGAAAATCTGAATGATACATGAAAAATAAAAAGTGTTGCACGTGGTTGAGGCATAAACCATCAAATATGTGGAGTTGCATCAAAGGTTGTAATGAAGAGGTCATTCGGGCATGTGGGAGGATACCTGAAGGGCCACCCCCTCATGAGGTCTAAAATGTCTCACACACACTCGGTGATCACCGGTACAATCTGCTACATCACTGAACCATCAAGTATACAGATCTCGATCATGCTGTAAGGAGATGGAGCTGAGAAACAATCAAGTGAAAGGGAAATAAGGGGTCCCTTTGCTTGATTCGAGGCACCGAAAAAGAGTGGAAGCTGGAACCAAGGTACACCACCCTCTAGGCCTATATTCTAGAATGGATGACTTGATGTCGACAGAAGGAGGTCCGCCATAGGTGAGGCAGTAAGGGATCCTCAACTAAGGCACGAGAGAAAATATTAGAGTGACTGATAGACTGACACCAGGGATGATGATGGAGTGGGGGGTATTGAGTAGTAGGCTGACGACTTCCCTTGTTAGAGCATGAAGGGCATGGATGACCTGGTGGAAACTGACACAATATCGAAGGGGATAGGGGACAGTAGGACTGAAGGCCATAATGTGAGACACGAGAGAGGGACCAAGCAATGAAGGACGAAGGAATATAGGAAGATACAAAGGGACTCGAGATAGACTCCATGGATGCGATGATGACTCAAATCAGATGCTCTAAAGAAGGGCGACTCGATGATGCTGCCACATAGAAAAGGTTCGATGGGGACCATAAAGACATGAGTACAAGATGGTTACTCATGAAGAAAATCGACACGAGCATAGACAAGTATGGAGGAAAAGTGGTGGCCCAAGTACAAGTGTTGCAAGTGAAGAAATTCGATTTTGAGGAGTGGTGAAGTGACCCTTCTTGGAAAAAATGTGTCCTGGTAAAGAATAAATCCACAAAAAAATAATAGATAACCATTTTAGAGCTTGGTGAGAGCTTTCCAATGGTACATACGATTTTTCAAACTGAGCTACGGTTTGGCCACAACGGGCGAGAGAAGGCCCTAAATCTTGTGGTGATCGTAGCGGACAAGCCGACCATTGGAATCGAGATCCGTCAGTTGTAGGTAAGAGGCCTAACCATAATATTTCATTTTAGTGGATTGAAAGTTCAGTTTAGGTGCCCAGAGCTCAGGAACAGACCCCTGCTCTTCTTCACAATCGGGTCACACTTTTTGGGGAAATATCTGCGACTTGGGTAGCAGGTTTTGGGCAAAAAAATGTGACCTGTCCTAGGATTTTGCATCGCAAAATCTCATTCCCCAGCGCTTAACTTTGCAAATCCGCCTTCCACTGATGCGATCTCATCGCTCATTGCATCGCGTGATCATTGCATTCCTGCTGCGTCGAACCCACCATCTCCCTTCTGCCGATGCAATCTCATCGCTCATTGCATCGCGCGATCACTCACTGCAGCACTGAACCCTGCCGTCTCGCTTTCCCCGATGTGATCCATCCACCATCACTCCATCGCATTATCGCATTTCCTCCGCCAAAGTATTCCCGCTCCTTCCGCTGGCAATTGCGATTTCTGGGCCCACCACTTCTTCCACTCTTTTCAAAGGAAAAGGGCTTTTCTCCATTCAAAAGGCGCCACATTCATTTTAATTGTTTTAAAATGGTTTTCTTCAGCAAATGTCTACATTGCTCCATTTCCATTGCATCAGCCTATTCTCCATCGCACCACCTCCCATCGCTTGTTCATCGCTCCACCTCACATTCCATCACTCCATCGCCTATCGCAATTTCCTCCGCCAAAGTATTCCCGATCCTTCCACTTGCAATTGCGATTACGATTTCTGGGCCCACCACCTCTTCCGCTCTTTTCAAAGGAAAAGGGATTTTCTCCGTTCAAAAGGTGCCACATTCATTTTATTAGTTTAAAAGGGTTTTCTTCGGCAAAAGGGTTAAAAGGGGAGGACATTCTGTTGAGACTGTAAGTATTTGTGAATATAGAGATTATTATGGTGTCAACCATGAAAAAACAACAAATGATAAATGAGGAAGCAGGTCGGTTCCAGAGTTGTCTTCTTCCCATTAGCTGGAGTAAATGTAATAGATTATTCTTCCAGATGGTCAAAT
The DNA here is from genome assembly GCA_034641835.2 of Pinus albicaulis. Taxonomy (NCBI): domain Eukaryota; kingdom Viridiplantae; phylum Streptophyta; class Pinopsida; order Pinales; family Pinaceae; genus Pinus; species Pinus albicaulis. Next base: position 544,068,416 of record CM076575.1, on the reverse strand, counting down.
ATACAGTTTCCTCTCTTTTAGAGGTATGTTGTTGGGTTTTTCTATCTTCAGGTTTTTTTTTTGGGGGCAGGTGAAATAGCTCCTCTTTCTACGGATTTTCCCCCTGAAGCTTGAATATTTAATGCAATTTTTCAGTCAGTTGGAAAGGGGTTGGAATCACTGGGGCACTCTGAGCTTGATTGTACATATTTGTAACGAGTTTGGCAGGAAATTAATAAAGATTTGTAGCTATTTTTTATGGGATCCTTGTGGTATGGAATTTTAGCACAATTTCTTCTTTTGTAATCATTTGTTAAATGTTATGTATGCCATCATTCATTCCATTGATTTTTGTTGAATGTTTTCAATTTAGATAGGTAGAATCCATTGTTACAGTGCTCTGCCTTGGGAAATCATTCAATATTTTATGTTTTATATTGTTTGAGAAGGATTCATCTCATATGCCCTCCTAAGCTCCTCATCAGTCTTAAACACTTCACAATCATAAACCCAAAGGTGTTAAAGTCCATGCCTACCTTGCCCCATAGAATACTCTTCATTTCTGATTTAATTTCCCAGATTTAAACTGCCCAACTCCATCTGATCCAACAAACAACACCAGAAAATCTATCAAAACCCTTTCGAGCTACTATGCCTAGCCCAAGATCATTTTTTGCAGTCATCCTTGATTGAGATTTCTTGTGGAGAGATCCCTCTCCCTACCTTGTAGGGCTAGCTACAAGGTTAAGTGTGGTTTGTGGTTACCCTGGCTTGCCTTCCTTCAGCCTGAGGTCAATCTAGGTGATAACATAGTGGCGACCATACTGGGGAAAGAAAAAGTAAGAACTAAAAGAAAAATATTCCCTGGAAAAGAATGACAAAATATCATATCTAAATGTTTATGGTGAACAACATTTGGATACATATGAAGGCTGAAACATTCACCTGGCGACTCCATTTACTGAAAGATCCAGAAAATCAACACCTCATGGTGACTCCACTGCTGGAAGATCAGTGGATTTAAGGTTTTTCAAGATGGCAAGTGTTGAAAGAAGGTATGCTCCCATGAGCCGAGATCACATTCCAAGTTTCCCAAATAAAATGCCTAAGTTAGATTGGCAAAGGAATTTTCCTATGTTCAAAAATGTGAAAGGTAATGATGCTACTCTTCATCTGGTGAGATTTCACATGCATGTGCATAGATTAAAGATTGATTTTCCTGAAGATTGCTTGATGAAGATATTCATGGCCACTCTGGAAAATGAAGCTCGACCTTGGTATGAAAGTTTTCCACCTTCTTGTATTTATTGTTTAAAGGATTTTCATACCATATTCTTTGAAAGGTATAAAGAATCTTGTCCATCCTTGATATTAGTTCAGAACTGTTGTAAACATGTTAATAGTTTCATTGAAAATCTTGAGAATTTTTATGGAGATGATGAATTCATGGACGATGAGATCATGGAAGCCCTGTATGAAAGTCCATTTCAGTAGCATAGAGAAATCTTAGAGGATACTTGTTTGTGCTCAACCTAGTGTTCCTAAATTGAGTTCATTAATTGTCAACTAGGGCTAGTAAACTACTGAAGTGTGGTGCACTATATGTGCCTAGGTATTTGTTTCTCACTACATTGTGTTTAGTGTTTTATGATGTTTTTTGTTTTATGGTTTTATGTTGAAAAGGGAAAGAACTAAGAGTTGGTGAAAAGAAGCTATTGATTGTGTTAAAACAGAACAAAGCCTAAACTATGGATGGAAAACAACAAATGCAAAGCTTGATAATGACTTCATTGCAAGGGAATAAATCACAACATGAACTTGAACTTATCCAATTCATTCATTAAAGATGTGTTGGAAGAGCTTGAGAAATGGAAAAGTTAAGTATAAATGAAGTTCTCCTAACTAAACAATCAAACAATAAACTTACAATGTTCCAACATCTCATCCATGGTTAAAGGTTTATTGGAACATATTTGGAAAAGAAAATTTGTAGCATAATAATATTTTTACTCTAAACTAGCTTCTAATTATGTTCTGCAACTCAATCTAGCACCACTAGGCCTCACTCAAAAGTTATAGATTTCTTTTTAAAATAGTCTTTGAGAAAAGGCTTATTTGTGAAATGGTAAAAGGTTGCAAAATACTCCAGGTCTTAGACTGATACTAGCTTCTATCCAAATGATTATGTATTAATATGAGGTTGGAACAAAAGAAGTTTTGTAAATAATGAAGACCGTGGCATTTAAATTTAACAACTAATACAATTTAAAAATGCAATGGATAACAACTAAACTGGAGTGCTAATACAGTGAGCTAAGACTAAACTAGAGTGCTCCTAGTCTACTTGAAGTACAATGAACAGTGTTAAATTAAAATGCCATTATCAAACTTGAAATGTAGTGACAGAGCTGAACTAAATGCATTCTACCTCCGGAGTGCTGTAACTAAATTAACATGCAACTAGTCTATGGAATTCTACAACCCATCTCGTTCAATATGAATGATATTTTGGAAGAGTTTGTAAAACAAGTATGGTTGTATTATTCAATGCAATTGAACATAAACATAAGACTGAAAGCAAATACAACTAGAATCTAAGACACCACAGTTGTTTCTTATTCGTTGTTAATGATATTTTGGAAGAGTTTGTAAGAGTAAGACCGGCTGTGACACTTAGTGTAAACAAGCAACTAAAACCTACAATACCACAACTATGCCTTATTCATCATGATGATATTTTGGAAGATTTTATTAGAGTAAGTCTAACTGTGATAATTAACGAAAGGAAATGCAACTAAAACCTACAATACCACAGCTATGCCTTATTCATCGTAATGATATTTTGGAAGAGTTTATAAGAGTAAGTCTAGCTGTGATAATTAATGTAAACAAATATGAACATAAACTTCAAAAACTTGCCTAAGCTAGAAATGAAAACGAGACTAAAATACTTATCTAAACCGTATAAACAAGGCTGCTCAGGAGGCAAGGGCCCTCAACCACCGGAGTAGCACGAAATGTACTTCAAGGTTGACTCAACGCTTCCAAGGAAATGATACTTCTTGCATTAAAAGAGAAATTTCTTCAAAACAGAGTGTTTTCGTACTTTTGAAATCTAGCAATAAAACACAAAATCTAACCTTGTCCCTCGGTTTCCCGAGCCATATTTATAATCAAAATTACATAACTGTCTTGAGATAACCTAGGGATAATTTTCTTTCCAAATTAAAATCGAACTAGGACTCTGATGGTGGTCTCGTAACATGATTAAGGACATCTGGACTATCCTTGTCCTATTAGGAGTCTATCTCCTAGTTTGAGTTCCCACGTGCTTAACCACCTACAGAATTCCGTTCAAACTTCGTGGAGAGAAACAAATGATGAGGGCATGATGTGGAATACACCCATATGTGTTTTTCTCCAAGATGACACCTGGAACCTGTGTAGACATGAAGACAGCTGCAGAATCGACCACTAGCTACAGAATGTTTGCATTCTGCAGCTAGATCTAGTTCAAAAAGTACTACAATGACAAAATCATAAAAACATAGCAAGTTAGTCATGATATTCATTCTTAAAGCAATTTTAACTAATTCTATTGATCATTTGAGCCTGTGATTAATAATGGACAAAGGAAATGGAGTGGAATGTGGTGGAAGAAAGAACATCTTTGGAGCTCAACAATACTTATCAAGATCAGTAGGATGAGGATCTTTGTACAGTTGAAAATGATGGAATACAAGGTCTTATGTTAGATCTGATTGCAACAAAAGATGGTATGCAAGAAAATGAGGTTCCAATCTCAGATTGTGATAAAATCAAGCTGGCTAATCCAGATCCAGATTCAAAATGTGATGATGAAGAGTATGTTGTTCTGGATCCCATGAAGGAGAGCTCTATTGTTAAGGTCACCTCTAATGAAGAAAATAGAGTTATAGACCTGAATGTTCTCATCCTATCAGAACAAAGTCTTCACGAGGAGGTAATCCATTCCCTCTATGAAAAAAAAGATGAGATCTTTGTTCAAGCAAGTGAAAAGGTTTCTTTGGATGAATCCGTGGTAGATGATAGAAATGTCAGTTTTGGGTTTCAAGAACAATCTAAAGTTTTTTCTCTTATGACTGATGACTGTGATAAGAAACATGACAATCTGGTTGCCATGTCATATGAAGATGATCGAAAATATATTCAGACTGCAGAGGACCAGAGCATTGAGAACTGCCATTCGGATTTTTCTTCCCATGTCTCCTGCTTTGAAACTTTTTTTCAAGAAGAAATCTTCTCACCTACTTTTTCATAATTTTTTGAAGACCAGGAACACACTCTTGCTGAGGTACATTATGAAGAGATATCAGAATCAAGAGAAAAAGGTACCTTGTTTCTTCTATATCAGTAGGAGGTAAATTTTCATGTATTTCAGGATCTAGTGGCAAATCTATTGCAGTCAGCAGTGAAGGTAATTATTGCAGTATTCAGTGATGAAGGAGATCATTGTCAACTATGTTTTTGGCTGCCCAATTGTAAATATTTATTGTTGTCCAGAGAATCTGATTGGGGGAATCAATCAAGGAGGCATTTTCTTGATTGATTACACTGGCATTTTGATATCACCTGATTGTACATATGCTTAAAAAAAAAATAGGTGCTTGTCATCAAGATTTGAATCCCTCAAGTCTTGGTGATATATTGCCATCAATGTTCAATTTTTAAGTTTTGTTTTAGCTAGCCTTGAGTCACTTTTGAGTTAGTTTATCGTGTCAAGTTTCTTTCAGTATTTATTTTGGTTTTTAGCTATTGAATCCATTGCCCAATGGATAAGGCTACTAGGTCTACGGTGTTCTTTGCACCTCCAAGAAGCCACCATCCCCATTGGAGCCAATGTTAGTGTCAACCTTGTCATACTGCCATCAATGATCAAAATTTGCTCTTTTGCATTTGCATAGTAGGAGTTTCATATTATAACTTTTTATCACTCCATTAGGTCATGGATCCACTGATGGTTGGGGTCACTTCATCAGTTTTCCCTCATGAAAATACTTGCTAGTTCTCCTCTCTATGGTCTTCAGTCATGATTCATTTTCACTTTGCAGTTCATTTTATTAGGTCATAGGGTTTGGTCTCATTAGGTTTTAGGGTTCCACCATAGTAAAATTGATGATGAAAGTGTTAATAAATATCAGATAAACTCAAAGCACAGCATCTGGAAAAGTCAAAGAAGTTGTTCTTTCAGCTTAATGTAATTTTCACCTCAAAACCATGTTTTGAGGTGAAAACAGGGTACTTTTTTATTATTATCATTTCTTATGTAATTTTATGTTTCCATATGTAATAAGTTGAACTTCAAAAGCTGCTATCTCCATAAAGCTAAAGGGGATTTTTCTCTACCTAGGTTTCAAAGGTGTTCTCCACATGATTTTCAGTGCAAATCATATTCTAAGCATGTTCATCAGAAGGAGCTCGGAAAAATCTTTCCAACGGTATATTACACCCAAAATCACTTTCTAGATCGGAAAATATGCCCAAATGAATAAATGGCCCAAAAGCACAAACTCTACCCCTTTTTTCCATTGTTCCGCTGCCCCTTCAACTTTGCAATTTTTACCTTTTTATATGATTTTTTCCCTTTTATCGCAAAGTCCCTTTTTTATTTTGAAATTGCCATCTCCCACAATCCCAATGTGATGGCTCATCGCTGATGCGATCGCCATTGCACCATCGCATCGCAACATCTCATTCCCCAGCGCTTAACTTCGCACATCCTCCTTTCGCCGATGTGATCTCATCACTCATCGCATTCCTGCTGCACCGAATCTACCATCTCTCTTTCGCCGATGCGATCTCATCGCTCATTGCATCGCGTGATCGCTCCCCGCAACACCGAACCCTGCCATCCCGCTTTCCCCGATGCGATCCATCCACCATCGCTCCATCGCATTATCGCATTTCCTCCGCCAACGTATTCCTGCTCCTTTTGATTGCGATTGCGATTTATGGGCCCACCACTTCTTTCGCTCTTTTCAAAGGAAAAGGGCTTTCTTTGAAAAGGAATTTTTTTCGTTCAAAAGGTGCCACATTCATTTTATTGGTTTTAAAAGTGTTTTCTTCAGTAAATGAATACATTGCTCCATTGGCCTATTCTCCATCGCACAACCTCCCGTCACTCGTTCGTCGCTCCATCGCATAACGCAATTTCGTCCGCCAAAGTATTCCCACTCCTTCCGCTTGCAATTGTGATTGCGGGTTCTGGGCCCACCACTTCTTCTGCTCTTTTCAAAGGAAAAGGGCTTTTCTCTGTTCAAAAGGCGCCACATTCATTTTATTAGTTTAAAAGGGTTTTCTTTGGTAGAAGGGTTAAAAGGGGCGGACATCCTGTTGAGACTGTAAGTAATTGTGAATATAGAGATTATTACGGCGTCAACCATGAAACAACAACAAATGCTAAATGAGGGAGAAGGTCGGTTCCAGAGTTGTTTTCTTCCCATTGGCTGGAGTAAATGTAACAGATTATTCTTCCAGATGGTCAAATATACAATTTCCTCTCTTTCAGAGGTATGTCGTTGGGTTTTTCTATCTTCAAGTTTTTGTTTGGGGGCAGGTGAAACAACTCCTCTTTCTACGGATTCGCCCCCTGAAGCTTGTCTATTTAATGTAATTTTTCAGTCGGTTGGAAAGGGGTTGGAATCACTAGGGCGATCTGAGCTTGATTTTACATATTTGTGACGAGTTTGGCAAGAAATTAATAAAGATTTGCAGTTACTTTTTATGGGATCCTTGTGGTATGGAATTTTAGCACAGTTTCTTCTTTTGTAATCATTTGTTAAATGTTATGTATGCCATCATTAATTCCATTGATTTCTGTTGAATGTTTTCAAGTTAGATAGGTAAAATCCATTGTTATAGTGCTCTACCTTGGGAAATCATTCAATATTTTATGTTTTCTATAGTTTGAGAAGGATGCATCTCATATGCCCTCCTTAGCTCCTCACTAGTCTTAAATACTTCACAATCATAAACCCAAAGGTGTTAAAGTACATGCCTACCTTGCCCCATAGAATACTCTGCATTTCTGATTTAATTTCCCAGACTTAAACTGCCCAGCTCCATCTGATCCAACAATCAACACCAGAAAATCTATCAAAACCCTTTCTAGCTACTATGCCTAGCCTAAGATCATTTTTTGCAGTCATCCTTGACTGATATTTCTTACGGAGAGAGCCCTCTCCCTGCCTTGTAGGGCTAGCTACAAGGTTAGGTGTGGTTTGTGGCTACCCTGGCTTGCCTTCCTTTAGCCTGAGGTCAATCTAGGTGATAATAGGCCCAAATGATGCTTTCCTCGTTGAAACGACAATTTTCATTATGCAAGCGGCAAGTGAACCATGACTGTGCATATGGCATAGTGTTGTGCTCACTCTTCTTTGAGAAGATCCTAACACTTCGACCTTGCATACAGATCCAGGATGGGTGCCTGAGGGAGCCCAGGATGCACCGGTGGGGGCGGCTACTGTGCAGAGGGGGAGGTGGGGTAGTCGGACGGGTGTTCCGACCTAACTTTTTTTCTCATTGGGATCAGATGCCACTGTACATAGATGACTATCCCTATAGTGGGATGAGTTATTGTGGGGACCCAGACTTTCCACCGTCGCCTAGTCGAGTATGGGGGCCCGATGGTAAGTGACAAGTTGCTAATCTTTTATGTGCATTTTAAAGTTTCAAAATATTTTATATGGTACTGAATCATTCACTTTTTGTATGCAGATACAACACCGGTAAAGCCGACCGGGTACATGGGACGACTTGTAGTATCTAGAGCTGCAGGACCTAGTGGATCGAGAGTACCACAAAATGAGGATGCAGTGGCCCTCCTAAAGGAAATCCGTCGTAGATATGAGAGGATTCTAACTGGTGTTTCAAAGCGTGGCTGGCAAGACTTGGATGACTAGTAGATAGAGCCATGTATTGGTCTACCCACGGAGTGGCAAGGGGTCATGCGGTAGATGACGATGGCCGGACATGGGATGCACGATCTACGAGCTTCAGGAGTAGAGCCATTTCCACAGGATCCTCCAGATTGTGATTAGGTTTAGGGGCATGTGGTGCCCCCATTTTTGAGTTTTTGTAACATGGTGTGGGCATATCATATGTATCAGAGTTAATGGACTATAAAACATTTTATATGACACATATAATGGATATGCATCATTTTTATGGTTTTCTTTTATTGTCTTGTGTTAAATGTGTGTGCTAAGTGCCAATCTAGAATTTTTTTTGGAATTCTATCTACATAGTGATTTTATGCTTTAGGTACATGAATGAATGTAATGATTTCAAATTCACGCATCAAAAGCTTCACTCGTAAATATCTTCTAAAAAGGATAGGATTATGCAGACGATAGACACCATTCAATTGCATGACAAGAAGCAGGGAATCTAAGCGAACATGAAGGTGGAGGATGCAATGGGAAAGGGCATCGGCTAATAAACCTCGTACTGCATCATATTTGGCCTGGTTATTGGTGGAAATACCAATGCATACACCGTTCCAGAGAACAAGCGAATGTAAGGGGGTAAAAATGGCCTATCCCGCCGAGGCTAGATTCTGGGAGTAGTGACTTTCACCATCGGCGTAACCGATATAAGGTGTGGACAGGGGGTCCATCTGAAAGGTGCCACAAGACAACAAATGAGAGGGTGATGACTAATTTTGGCAGCCTAAACGCAAGGTAGAAATAAAAAAAACACTGCTAGAGGGAGTGCTCTGGGTAGGATGTCTACAACTCGCACACCGATGGTTAGGTGGTGTGTGGGAGATTCCTTGGGGGAAACTTATGTTCAGGTTGTGAAAGTCACCATAGAAACAGATGGTTCCATTCCGCTTATGGGTGGTGAAGATGAAGTTAGGGGTGGAAAAGGCTTCCATGATGTCGTCATCATAGTAGAAGATGGGGTGACTGGAGGAAGAGAGACCGCATGATGCGACGAAGCTACTTGACTCATCATCATGAGAAGAAAGGTTCACATGCGCATCGTCACGGGGGGTGACGGAAGAACAAGAAGATAAGGGATCCACTGATGTTGAGCCTAGGGTGATTTCTGAAGGGAGGTCGAGCAAAACAGAAGGGGAAGTCTCAGAGGAAGCTTCCACCGTGGATCTATAAATGATGATAGGTAGAGGATGGTGGCCGCAGGCTCTGTCATCTCGACATCAGGAGGGGGAATGTCAATGGGAGTGGGTAAATCCTAAAGTTGGCTCGAATCATAATACACAAGGATGGGAGAGGCAGACTGGTTCTGTTCAATCTCATACTCCTGAACTACCTCCAAAGAGGTGCGGTAATGCATGAGGCAGGGACAATGGTGGGTATAATGGCCATGGAGATCACACAAAGCACAAGGTTAGTTGGTGTGAATAGTCTTTAGGTTCTTGGTTGCAGTCGAGGAAGAAACAGAGGCTTCAGGGATCGTAGACTCAGGGAACGCAACATTGACCATGGGCTTGATATGAGGCAATTTAGAACAATTATGGGTGGCATGACCAACAACATAACACAAAGCACACAGGGGGGGGAGGGGGGGGGGAGGGGGGGGTGCGGGTACGCTTTGGAGGTTGAGGAGGAGTGGGATTTGTTGGGGAAACCTTGTCTTTAGGTGCCTTGTTGCGAGATTTCCCCCCTTCAATCAAAGCTGCCGCAATAGGAGGAGGTTCCTGTTGAGGTGGTCGAGGCATGGTAGCAGAGGGAGGGGTCATGGGGACTAGTTGAACTGGGTCAAAGCAAGAGAAGGTTTGGGGTGACCAGGCGGGGTAGCGGCTAGGGAATTAATGTACCAGACTAGGATCCCCAGGGTCAAGTTAGGAAGGGATAAGGTAGCCATAATAGGTACCGAAAACACTCCAGGAGGGGGAACTAAGAACAGTATCTTACCAGAGGGGTTATGGCTAGGCGGGACAACACTGAGATGGTTAAGGCCAGGAGGGTAAAGAGGCTCATGGGTACCAGCTGTAGATGAGGGGCCTTGAGGAGGGGGTCCTAAAGGCTGGGTCAAAGTGCTAGGAACAGGCTGCGGAGGGCGGGTTTGCTGACTAGTCGAAGTGGGCTGTTTGAGGGAAGCCCGGGACGATTGCATCATGCAAACATTCGACGAGATGGGATCAGAGATAGGAGGAGGAAGACCAGGGAAAGAACCAAGCAAAGAGTAGTCTTTGTAGAATTCGGGTGAGACATTGGTCAAAGGTTCGACTATTTTTTTCTTGGCCAATGAAGAGATGATGGACTCAGGGGAGGTCTGAGACTTTGGTTCGTAATATGTCCACTGGTCGATGGTGAAAATATTTCTGTTATGAGGAAAGGACATCTTACGGTGAACTAAAAATGGGACAACGGACATCGCATAAGTATAGCTACGACCCAATATAATGTTGTAATCTAAGGGGGCATCAATGTCTTCTACGTCAATGCAAACAACCTTTCCCGCAAGAGTAATAGGAAAATTGCGGAACAGGCCAATGGGCTGGGAAGAGTGGCCATACCACGCTCGGAGGGTGATAGTGGAAGGGGCCAACTCAGGAGATCCGAGTTTCTTCCAAACCGAAGTGGACATCACATAGGTGGATGCCCCCTTATCAATGATACAACGGGAGACGTTGGCATTCCAAATCTTGACGGGGATTTGGAAGGCGACAAAAGTAGGAAGGGAGGATGTTCTAACTGGTCAATATCGAAGATGGTCAAATGATCATCTGAAGGATCCATAGTGCCCATGGAAGTTAGTAGAGATTTTCATTGTGAAGGGCATGACTGGAGGAGTTCCAGCGTTGATATGGCAGTAGGAGATTGCACCAAATCATCTACTATACTATACAAATGGGCAGCTTTTCCAGAAGTAGCGTTTCAGTGTAATGGTCCCTTGCAGATCTTGGTATGAACCTCTACCTTAGGTCAAGGGATCTATAAAATTCCATTGGTTATCGAAAGAGGCTCTATGGAACCTGAAGAATGGAGCTCGGGGGCAGACGTAGCGGGAGGCTTGTTGAACTGATGGGACCAAGTCTGAAGGTTGAGGTCAATGATAATGGGTTGGTCGGGACTCGCGAGTAAGGTGTTGAGTGGTCATTCACCTTCGTGGAGTCAGGCGATGAATCCTTGCTGAGAGAAAGGATTGGTAAACACAACTGGTTGGATAGGTGCAACATTGGGAGGAACCGAAGGGGAGGCTTGTTGTCCACGTGATGCTTCTTAAGTCTCCCAAATATAACACATCTGAGGTAAAAGAGGAAAATCATGGGTGTAGTGACCATAGACACCGTAACAAGAACAAGGCTTATTCGTGCGAACATGCCTGTCCTTCTTGGGCTGAGTGCCCTATTGCTGGTTAGCAGTGTTAGGTGAATTCCCTTGGGGATTGGGTCCTGGATTACTTGGGGAAAATTTATTTTGGGTGCCTTTCCTCTTATTTTTGGAAGTACAAGGATTAGCCGCGCCCTGCTGTTCATACACCTACCCCTGAGGGGGATGTGGCTGCTGTTGTGGGGGTTGAGAAGGATAGGGAGGAGGGGGTGCTAATGCTGGAGGAGCTGGAGCACCAGGATGTGGATATGGATAATAAGGAGGTTGGGAAAAACTGTGGTAAACGGGTTGGGCAAAAGGAGGAGGCATGCCATTTCTTGGATACATGCTACCGGGAGGGGGAAAAGTGTTGGAGGAGCTGGCCCCTCCCTGAGGGAAACCATAACCCATGGGAGGATGAGTGTACAGATGAGAAAGGGCTCCAACGATACCGTCGGAGGCATGGGATGCCCCCGGTGCGTTGGCACCACTGGGCCTAGGGAGATCAGGTATGACGGTATAAACATAACCAGACTGTGCGTAGATTAGGTCATATTTTAACACAATTTGGAGAGAAGCTTCTTCGGTCTGAGGGAAATGCAACGCGGCATCTTTTTTGATAGCAGGAAAAAGGGATCTGATAAACTAGTCCATGTAGACACGGTCTTCGAAGGTAAGGGCTCGAAAAAGGCTCTTTCTTCTCCGCCATTCCTGGACATGATCAGATATGTGGGTCACAGAAAATTGACTGAAAGTGATCAAAAGTTCAGTACTAGTGTCATAACGAAGGGGAAGCTTGAATTAAGACAGAAAATCCTGGGCAAGAGTCACAAAAGTAGTATGAGAGGAGGAGGCCTGGTCAACATACCGCTTAGAAGCTTCTGCGATAAGCGTACGTTGGAACACCCGAAGACGGATAGAGTCATCGGTGATGGATTTAGATGAACACCACATGTTGAAAGATCGGACATGGTTTGTAGGATCTTCTCCAGCAAGATCTTCAAACTTGGGGATGCCAGAAGGGAGTTTGGTTGGCATTGTTAGGTTCCCGTGATTTAGCATATTGGTATACAAAATGACAGGGTAACATGAAACCAGTCTTTGGAGTTTTAGGACCTAGCCTTCCTGGACTCAGAGAGGGATCTCTCTATTTGTTTGCAAAAGATATGAACTTGTTTTCTTTATAGGGTTGATTTTAGGCTAGTTATTAAGTGTGATTTTTGTTGTTTGTTTTGGTTGGGTATAATGATCAAGAAACATAGGTAGAATGAGGAAATCTCTAAGTCATTGGGAAATGGAGTCTAATGGAAGTCATGATAAGTTCATCAATGGATCGGGGAGCATCATAGGGCAAATCTAACTTGGCCAGTGGATCTTCAAGTTTTAAGGATAATGAGATGGACATCAATTGTAAGAATGAAAAGTAGGGTAAAGGGCAATCAAGAATCCTTTATCATATGTACTTCTCAACAAAGTGAATTAAACATCATAAGCATGAAGAGGAAATCAATAGACAGGGCAAGCCATAAATTATACAATCTAACTACAACAGATAATTATTCAAGACAAACTTTTCCAATGAAATATAGAAGGCGAGAAACTCATTTAACTTCTAGTGATTTCACTTTCAAGGACAGAAAACACTTAAGACACACATATAACTATAATCAGAGAGGAGGGAACTCCTAAAAATCCTTGATTATAGTTATGAAGATCTCTAAAAAAATTATTTAAGCAAGTACAAAGGGTATGATCGAGACAAAACCTCTTTGGAAGACTTTAAAGAGTGGTACTCTAGAGAGAGACTTCAAAAAACAATGTTTTAGTCACATCAAGTAAGCATGGATAACCATAAATCATGCTTGATACCAATTGTATTCAACTGTTTATGAAATAAAAAATCTTAGGGGGTTTAGACAGCAATTAAGAATTCTCTAAAATGTCCTAGCTAAAGAAAAAATTAAGGCAGTGAAGAATAAACAGGACTAAGGTGCTTTCAAAAGACATTTCTCAACCTAAAACTTTTATTCTACTGCAACATAGAAAGGTGGAAACATAATGAAACAAGAAATAACAATAATGGATTAGAAGCATTTCACCAACAACCAAGCTCAGGGATCCAGTGATCTAGTCTCCTCCATCAACAAACAAATCAGGGCATCCACAAGTTCCAAGACACCAATTTATTTTCAACTTCCAAGAGACTATGTATTACTTCAAAGAGTCATCAAATGCCAACAAGATAATGAGTTCAAATGCAGTATTTATGCTGCAAATGAGGAGGTGAAGCTAAGCTAGGGTTTGAGTGTCATTAATTACAGAGTTAATGAATTCCTAATCTTGAAGACCATGAAAGGCTCAAGGTAGGAACATCTGCAGATATTTCTCTGAATAATAACTTCTATATTAACTCCTAAGAAAAAATAGGTGAAATGATTGACTTTAAGGCCTATTCATAACTTTTACAATAACTGTCTGACAGATATAAATATCTCTGAATCAACCTAATAACTGCTTAATGCTTTATTGAAGGAAACAAAGAACTAGGTAGCACAAATATCTTTTGAAAGGAGTAACTGCCACAAGCTGAGTCATTCGAATATGTTTTGGGTAAATATGCCTTTGTTTTATCTTTAATCTCTGTCTTTAAGCCTTAAGACTTTGTATTTTATCATATTTTCTTTAATCTGTTTGATTTCTTTTTTGTTTATTTAATCCTTTGATTTATTTCTTTGATCCTTTGTTTTGGGTAAATATGCCTTTGTTTTATCTTTAATCTCTGTCTTTAAGCCTTAAGACTATGTATTTTATCATATTTTCTTTAATCTGTTTGATTTATTTTCTGTTTATTTAATCCTTTGATTTATTTCTTTGATCCTTTGCCTTTATTCTTTTTGTGTTTCCATTGTCTTCTTTCTTTCCTTGACATATGATTTTCGGGCTAATCCTTTGATTAGTATTAGCCTTCTAATCTTGTTGCTTTCTTCACTTTTACTGTTTCTTCAATTGTTTGTGTTGTATGTGTGCAGGGGAGGCTGTCTTCGTGGCTGGAGGTTTCATTCGATCCACCAATGATCATGTTTCATCGATGATGGTTCTTGATGCAGGGCCACTGGTCCTTTTATCTTGAAATAAAACTACTGGATTGTCACCCAGCATTTAATCCAATCCTCTTTGGACTATGGGAGGGCATGACGAACTTTTTCCGCCATTAAAACCTGCACAAAACATAACTAATTAATTTAAAAGCATGTGGGAGGGTTTTATTGATTTTTTCGGGGTTTTTTGATGTTAGGTCCCTATATTACTAGTATAGTCCCTTATTGTTATTAGTGTAACCCCCTTATTGTTATTTTTGTACCCTTGTAACCCCCATTTTGTTATAATTGTGCCCCTAAATTATTATTGTTAGGTCGGCTAGGATTACATTGTGGCCCACTAGGATTACATTATGGCCACATGGACTCCTATATATAGAAAGGAGGTTTTGTAAATTGTATCATCCAAGAATTGTTCATTTATGTAATGTATTGGAGGTTTCCACCTCGAAGTGGCTTATTTCTAAGGCGTTCATATCTCTTTTCTTCTATTTTTGGAGCTGGTTACACAACATTTGGTATCAGAGCTTGGGATTCTAGGGTTTCGCTGCTCCAAACAGGTCATCGTGGCATTTTCGCTATAAATTTTTTTCTACGAAGTTTCAGAAGCTGAACTTTTTAGGGTGTGAAGCTGAAATCCTGAGGAAGATTTTCTAAAAATTTCAGAGCTTAGTTCGCAATATTTTCGGAGATATCATCTGTGGAAGTTAGGTCTTTTTTCAAGCTCCTAAACAGGTCATCGTGGAATTTTCGCTATAAATTTTTTTCTACGAAGTCTCAGAAGTGAAAATTCATAGGGTGGGAAGCCAAAATCCTGAGGAACATCATCAAAAAATTTCAGATCTTGGTTCACAATATATTTGGAGATATGATCTGTGGAAGGTAGTGCTTTTTTAGGCTCCTGAATTTCATCTCAAAGATATGATCGTGGGAAAATCTTCATAACTCTCTCTTTGAGCATCGGATTGGAGTGCCGTAAAAAGTGGTCACTAGTACACAGACTGTAGTTTCTTGGCTATCAATTTCAGAGCCGAAGGACAAAACAGTGACACGTGGAAAGTCGTACAAGTTCGCTGTACTGAACCAGTCCATAATTAGGTCATTGTGGGAGATTGGACACAACTTTGTCTTGGAGAATCCAAATTAGGTCAGGACTATGGAATTCGAAAGATAATTCAGAGGGCTACGTCAGTACTGAAATTTAAATATTGAAGTGCTTCAATTATGAGATAACCCAATTTCAATATCGAGCTCCTCAAAAGCAAGAAAAAGGTGTGTATATGTTTTTGCGAATTGCATAAGTCTTGTTTGAAGAATCAATTTGAATTGATTCCAAGGGCATATTATAGAATAGATATCAGTATTGGGTTCTAAAAGATGCCCCGTAAAAATAATTCAACACCCATTAAGCCTTCAGAAGGCTCTACTATGACTCATGAAGATGAAGAATTGCAACATGATCTATAAAAATTACAAGAGCAAGTGCAACAAATTTCACTCTCGCAAAGAGAAACAAAAAATGAAATGGAAGTTTTGAAGAAAGGTGTGGAAGCGAAGATGGATGGTTTAAAAAAAGGCGTGGAAGCTAAGATGGATGGCATGGAAGCTAAGATCGATGACATGAAAGACAACATGGAAAACATGAAGAATGATCTAAAAGTAGACATAGAAGGTTTGACAAAGTTGATACAAGAAATGTTTCCTAATTGTGAAAAGATAGTAGAAGAACCTCATGATGAGAACAAAATAAATGTCAATCGTGATTTCATAAACTCTAATGTTGGCGGGAAGAGCCACCATATTCCAAAAATGGATATGAGGAAGTTTGATGGAAAGGATCCTGTAACATGGATACTACAGATGGAGCAATATTTTGATCTCCATAACGTCCAAAACACACAAAAGGTACGCATTGCAACTTTAAATTTAGAACAAAATAAATTTGTATGGTATCGATGTCTTTGCTCCCGTAAAAAAATTGTCACTTGGTCAATTTTTACGGAGGAAATGACAACACATTATGAGCATACAAAGAGCAACACCTTCTTTAGCCAATTGATAAATCTCAAACAAAAGGGTTTAGTGGGGCAACACATTGAGGACTTCCAAAAATTGAATATAAGGGTAACTGATATTCCAGAGGAACATAGGATCGATCTCTTCATAGGCACTTTAAAGGATAACATCCAACATGAAGTTCGCGTTTTGGAACCGGATTCATTGGAGAAGGCATTCAGGTTGGAAATAAAGGTTGAATGTAACATAATGGCGACAAGGAAGCCTACCACTCAATTCTATAAAGAAGGAAGTGTTGCTACGCCTAAATTTCCACAACCTACAAGGTTGAAACCACAACAATTGGAAGAAAAAAGAGCAAAAGGGCTTTGCTACAGTTGTGATAGCAAATACACTAAAGGTCATAAGTGTGCTGAGAAGAAATTATTTTACATAGATTGTGAAGAGGAAGAAGAAATGAACAAGAAGAGGATATACACCAGGAACCAGCCCTAGAAGAGGAAGAAATGAATCCGACCATATCGTGTAATGCACTGGCAGGAATTACCACTCCTCAAACTCTCAAGATAGAAGGACATATCAAGAAGAAAAAGGTAATAGTATTGATTGATTCAGGTAGCACCCATAATTTTATTCATTGTAAGGTAGCCAAGGAATTAAATTGTTTCCTATACCCAGCACCAGAATGTCAAGTGATGGTTGCAAATGGAGGAACTATAAATTGATCTGGAAAATGCCATAATATCAAGCTAACCATGGGGAATATGTATTGACTAGTCCAATGCTTTCCATTCCTATGGGAGGTGCTGATGTTGTACTAGGAGTACAATGGTTACAATCTTTGGGGACGGTAGCTTTTAATTTTCAAGAACTTTTCTTGAAATTTTTTTCAGATGGAAAGGAAGTCGAATTACGGGGTATTGCAGGGAAGCCGGGAAAGATAATAAGCTATAATGTCATGACCTAGTTTGTCACTGATTTAATTGAGATTCATCTTAATTACCGTTTCTTGGTAGTGCTTGAAAAGGCCGCTTTTTACTCTCAAGGTTCATGTGAAAATAAAAGGGAAAAAGATGAAAACTCAAGTCATAGTCCCTAGTGGAGTCGCCAGAAATTTTAGGTTCTGGTGGCTCAAGCTAGTTAACAAAGCAAGTGCTCGAATAGATTTGAACGTAAAAGCCTCTGAGTTTTTTCCCCAGCGGAGTCGCCAGAAATGTTAGGTTCTGGTGGCTCAAGCTGGTTAATAAAGCGAGTGCTCTATGAACCAAAACGCAAGCTTCTTTATGAATAGATTTGAAAGTGAGAGATTCTGGGTTCGATCCCCAGTGGAGTCGCCAGAAATGTTAGGTCTCTGTAACAAGCAAGATTGGCAAAGTCCGATCACAAAGTTAACATCATTTCAACCAACTTTGGGATTCTAGGATCTAGCCCTCCTGAATCCGGAGAGGGATCTCTCCAATATGTACAAATATGGATATTGTCTTTGAAGTTTAGGGTGATGATATTAGGCTAGTTATGAAGGCCAAGGGTTTTGTTTGGTTTTCTCGGATGGTTGAACATAATTGTTGTCTGAGGCGGAAAGATCTATATGCAAATAGGTTCAAAGGTGAGAAGTTGCAAGTAAAAGAGTAAGCTTTGATCATAAAGAAAGATGATGGCAAGTTTTCAATCCATTGGGCTATGGAATCATAAGAGGATTTAATTGAATCATTCAGGTTCAAGAGTGATCTATGGGGCAAGTCATCTATGCATAAGGATCTCTTTAAAGGCCTGATTTATGGAATGGAGTGGTACAATAAGAAAGGGAGTGACAGATGCAGAACAAAGAGCAGCCCAGGATCTGGTAAGTACTTTGAAACTAGCCAGCCTTTGACCAAGCACTTAAGAAAAACATAGAAGCAAACTAGGATCTGGTAAGTACTTTGAAACTATCCAGCCTTTGATACACTTCTAATAGAATACAAATAAAAACGAAGGGAAACTTGAAGGCAACCTTTGGAGTAGAAACTAGTGGGCTGGGCTCACCCAGATCCACTCCTAGCTCTTCTTTACTTAGTTACTTCCAAGACAATCACAAAGATAACACAGAATGGCCTAAGATCTGATAAGTACTTCGAAACTAGTCAGCTTTTAACACATCCTAAGGGAAACAATCAAATAGTTGGGCAAACAAGAAAGGGACTCAGGGCTAACCTTTGATTTCCTCAATTCATTCCTTACACAACATATATTGAAAGTAACATTTAAAAATAACATTCAGCAGTGACGAAAAGATGAGGGAACGCCAGCATCTCTGTACTTAGACTGAATTAAATCATTTCTAAATAACACAATTAGAAGAAAACATTGAAATAAAGATTTCTCAGCCAGAGAAGGTTACTGATAAACAGTAGGCCCTAACACTGTTTAAACTGTTCTTTATAGTGGAAAATGAAACAAATTGAAAACATAAATAAAATGACAAGTTCACAGTGAGAATAACATCACCATCAGCATAGACCAGGATCCCATAAATCAGCTTGTATTGATGCTTCAAACCAGTTACAATCTTCAGATCCAATGTTTTAATCCATCTCTCTTCACAACCTAACCTATCTGCTACAAGCAGAGCTCCAAGAGCCTATGAAACCACTATCTACAGTCAAGAGTTTCCCGGCTCAATTACATTACAATACTTCAGCAATTACATTGACAACCAACTGATCCAACCCCTCACTCATCTTCTACTGAAGTATTTATAGAAGGATGAGGAGGTGAGATCTGATGAAAAGATCTCAAATACAATTAATGCAGAATTAATGTCTTCCTGGCCCTGGGAGGCTCGATGAAGAAATTATACAGGTGTTCCACTGCATTAATGTGTTTACACTTAAGAAGTAAGCTCGGAAGGAGCTTTTGTTGACCTTTGAGGCTCTGCGTACTGTTAGGGTTACTCTGCAAACATTCTGTCATTAAATCTGGTGCAGAAATAACTTCTTGGCTATTCCGAGGCATAATATCTGATCTTGTTCAATAAATTCGGCCTCTGACTGAGCATTTGAGGCAATAGGTGGCACTGCGGTGGTTGAGGAATCAATTCGCCTCAAAGTATGGCGGTGGAGGCAATATGTCTGATGAACACTTTTAGGTTTTGCTTTAATCTGTGTTCTGAGCCGGGGATTAGGCTTTTGATAACCGTCTTAGCCGTAATCCCCGCCAATCTATCTACAAATCTGCTGCTCTAGTTCATTCTGTCTTCAAAATCCGATACTCTTCTCTGCTTTGATTTTGACGGCATTCTTCAGGCTTTACAGGGATGCGTAGCAACCAAGGCTCATGAAACCTCGTTGATAACATTGTTCTTCACCCTGCGGTCGATTTTGTGGATTAATCGGAAGGACGGGAGTCGTCACCCTCATCTTTCAGATTTTCATAAAACACAACGAAAGAACCTTAAAACCTGCAAAATACAATAAAAATGAGAAAATCCTGCGTTATATGGACAAAACTGCATCGAAGGGCGTGCGAGAGAATGGAGCAATCGGAGCCGTTGATCGTATTGCGATCAATGGTCGGGAGCGTTCTGAAAAGTCAGCGGAGAAAAAGGGAATTTGTACAATGGAATCGGGAGAATGAATGTAAGCCGTCGATCTACAGTGATCGACGGCGGAGATCGAATATTGGCCGCGCAGTGGATAGATTAACGGGCGCGCATGTCCGTTAACGGTCGAGCAGATTGGATGGAGGACAACCGTTGGATGCGGGGGTTTCAATCGGACGGTGGCTACCAATTCCGCTGAGTGGCTTTGGTACGAATTTTAGCGCGCGGGTGGTGTGTTTGCACGGCGGTTTTGGAATGAGGTGGAGGACACGTGTTGGCCAGCGTGTGGAATCGCTGGCCGACGGGGGAAAACCAGTTTTACGCGGAAAGCGGTGCGGGATGAAACCGGTGGGAATGGGAAACAGCGCGAAGAAGGGGGGTCCACCAGGTGGGGGCTCACTCCGCTCCGTCGGATCTGGGGAGCAGATCGACGGCTGGGAGGACTCGGGGCAAAATAACATGTGGTTTAATATTTCAGGTCAAAACCTTATAGAAGATGGGTTTTTTAATGTTTCAAAGGGAAAAGAGCGGAGTGGGACCACGTTTCGGTTTAGCACCTCAGGACTTGAGCGGCCGGTCGTGGCGCTCAGGCATGTGGAGGAAGAAAAGGCAGGGGCTTAGCCCAAGGGGCTGAAAACCAGCGCATAGAAAATATGTGTTTTCTACATGATTTTCAATGATTTTTGAAAAAGGAAAAAGGTTCTGATAGGTTAAAAAGTGGGTTTTTAACCTTAGGAAATGAGATTAATGAGGGGATAAGGAATAACATATGGTTTGGTGGGGTTTTCATGAATAAAGGGAAATGGGAGAGTGAGGGTTAGATGGAAGCAAGGGAGGGGGAAGGAAAAGGGATGCAGCAGTACTTGATTTGGATTTTTATGGAATATCAGAGGCTGGGAGAAGGGAATGTATGAAGATCAAACCAGCAGTTTATGGTTTCACCCAAAGACTTCAAGTACCAACAACTTCAGGATTGAATTTGTTTCTTGAAGGCTGCACAGAATATTTAGCCACCAGCTGATATGAAGGAAAAATTCAGGTGGCTAACAGTGGCTCCACTTGGGGATGGTGCCTTCTTGAAGGCATCAAGAATTCAGACTTGATTTCTCTGGGATGCTGACTGGTGCTTGACCCATTGCTTGCTCTTGCTTTCCTTCGACAAAATAATATCAGTTATGAAAGAAAAATGAATTCCATCAATACAATATCTACCTACCCCAATCGTACTGATCTAACATTTTTTCTTCATCAGAGTGCACTTGGATTGGCAAACTCTTTACACAACATTTTATTCTTTTGAAAGCAGGAAATCTAATCTATTTCTACCCCTTTTTTCTCCCTGAACTCATATGAAACAGTTGAGCTCAGATTTTCTCTACCTAGTCTATTGTCTGTTGGGATTAAACAGTCCAACAAACTTTCATTCTCTAATTTCTATAACAAAAATTTAAAAACAGTCAAGTCAAGATTAAGCTATTTGACTTGCTGTGATCTATGGCATAAAAACAAGCTGCACATAGATTATTATTTGCAGAAAATTAAAAATCAAAACAGAAGGCTTAAGATCTGAAAGTTTCTAATCATGGCCTTTCCTTATTTTCATAGCTCTGTTTTTTCCTTTTTGTGAGCTATCTTTACCTTTCCTCTGGTTCAGGTTTTGGGCTGATTAGAACCAGGTCTTCTTTCTTATGACTCAGAAGATAACATAGTTTTGAGTCATCTTTCTGTTGGGAACTTTGGTTCAAATTTTGAGTTTGTTTGAACCTTCATTTCTATCCTAATCTATCTACTGATAAGCCAAGATTAAACAGTTTGGCAAATCAAATTCAGTTCAGATTTTGAGTTTGTTTGAATCTTTATTTCTATCCTAATCTAACAACTGATAAGCCAAGATTGAACAGTTTGGCAAATAAAATTTTCTACCCTATCAGCAGTAAATTTAAAACTAGTCAGTCAAGATTAGGCTGTTTGACTAACTAGAAGTGTGTTTTGCAGGAGTGGCATTTAAGCTTGCACACTTCAGATTTATTTCTCTTTTCTGGCATGGGGCTGTGCCTTTCTTGTTTTCCTTCTGCCCTCTTTTCATTTTCTTTGTTTTTGTATTTTTTGATTTTTTACAAGTTGAATGCAATGGTGGCTGAAATATTTATAATGGAAAAAGAAAAATGAAGGCTTTAAAACATATCATGAATCAAGAGAAGTAATTCTTGAGCATCCTGCCATTGACAGGTCCCCCAAGCAATTCTGTTCCATCCAGTTCTTGTAAGAAAAATGCATTGTTTCCAGCAACTGAATGAATAGAGTAAGGACCAAGCCATAGGTTGTCAAATTTTCCGTGCTTGCCTCTTTCTTCCCTTCTTGAGTCCCATTTTAAAACTTTGTCCCCAATCTTGAAATTGCTAGCCTTAGTTCTTCTATCAAATATCTTCTTGATACTGTCTTGCTTCTGCAATGCTTTGTTATATACCTCCTCCCTGGTTTGCTGAAGATGAATGGTCTGATTTATTCTTCTGATTATGTCATTTTCTTCAGTCTGCAACTCTTGAATTAACTTCATAACTGGTACACCAAGGCTGTTAGGAAAAATTGCATCTGTACCATACACAAGCTGGAAGGGTGACATATCAATGGATTTCTTCAACGTTAATCTGTCAGCCCACAGCGCATGGATCAACTTTGTGTGCCAAGCCTTCTTGTTGTCCTCCAACAGTTTCTTTATTATGTTCACTAAGCTTTTGTTGGAAGACTCTGCAAGTCCATTACCTTGAGGGTAATAGGCCATGGAGTGTCCCAATGTTATCTGATATTTGCGACAAAATTCCACCATTTTGAATAAATGTAACATTATACATAAATAGTCTTAAAGCGATGACAAATAAGGTCTTGTGATTTTCTCTCATTTATGATAACCAAATCAGGCTAACACCTCTGGGGAATGGGCTTCTATCCACTTAGTGAAATGATGCAAAAGTAAGAATCCACCTATCTTGACGGAGAGGATGGTGGATGGATTTCTCTATAAGTCAAAGCTCAGGAAGTGATGAAAAGGGAGAAAACTGCATAGTAATTGGATCAGAGGAAGGCATGTTCCTCTTGCCTTTACCTCAGCAGGTGGCATTTGGCAGCAGTAATTGATTTTTCTACAGTGTACATCATTAAAAAGTAGGCAAATGAGAAACAGCCCTCAGATCTTGTTGGGTACATTTGAAACATTTACAAAATGACCTCCACATTCCCCTTCATAGAACTCCAAACAACACTTTCTGCATCAAACAGGCAAACATTTAACTTTATAATACCTGCTTGGATTTTCCAATAAAGACATTGATCAATAATGCAATAGTTTACAGCTTTTAACTTTAGGAATCTTGCCTTTGTTTTGGATAAACCAGGAGGTGTATTCAGATTAAGCAAAACATAAACAATATCAGTATACCAAGGAGAATTCACAAAATGATATTCAACAACGGGAGTTGAGAATTCTTCTTGGTTATCCAAAGCATCGATCATATTAATATCAAGAAGTTCACAATTTGATTCAGCCATTAATCTAGCTAGACCCTGACCTTTGATGAGCTTATTGGGTTTTATTTCTAAGTCATATTCAAGAATCACTGCAATCCACTTACCTCTTTTACCATCTGGATCCTGGGTTAGAATGTCTTTTACAACCGAATTTGGGACAAAGGCAATGATATGTGAGTGAAGGATGTATACTCTAAAGTCTTTCAAAGCCTTTACCAAAGCAAAAGCTTGTTTTTCCATAATGTTATACCTCAAAGGGGCATCCCTCAATGCCTTGCTAAAGAATGCAATGGGCTGCTCTTGTCCTTGTGGATTTTTCTGTAAAAGGACAGCAGCTATAGTATGTTCTGATGCAAATGAGAAGATATAAAAATCTTTTGAGAAATCCGGACTTATGAGAACTGGTGTTTTGGTTAATGCTTGTTTAACCAGTTCAAAGGATGTCTTTGCTTCCGCGGTCCACTTTACCCCTTGCTCCTTTTTTAACATGTTTGTGATATTCCTAAGGAGCTCGACCAGGTTGGGGATGAACCTTCTTAAAAAGTTGATCTTTCCGATGAAAGACTGCAAATCTTTGATATTCCGAGGATGAGAGATTTGCAATATGGCCTCAATCCTCATGGGATCTATCTTTATGCCCTGCTCCGAAATGATATGCCCAAGAAGCTTACCTTCTTGGAGACCAAATAATGTTTTCTTGGGGTTCAAAGATATCCCAAACTTTCTGCACTTCTCGAAAACTTTCCTCAAATGTTCTAAGTGTTCTTCATCTGTTTTTGAAAACACAGTTACATCATCAAGATAGATAATGATGAAGAAGCCTAATTCTTCCGAGAATGCTATGTCCATGGCTCTCTGAAAGGTTGCTCCAGCATTCATTAGACCAAAAGGCATTTTCACATACATGAAAGTGCCCCATGGTGTAGTAAAAGCTATCTTTAATTGATCATCAGGGTGAACTAAGACTTGATTATACCCTGAATAGCCATCCAGCAAAGAAATTCTTTTAGACCCAACCACCCTTTATAAAATATGATCCATCTTGGGCAAAGGGTAATTGTCCTTTAACGAAGCTTTGTTTAAATTTCTAAAGTCTATAAAAAGCCTGATTTCTCCAGTCTTCTTCCTAACAGACACCAGATTAGATACCCACTCAGAATATCTAATAGGGACAATAATACCAGCATCGTGCATCTTCATGATTTCCTTCTTAACTAATGGCAACTAGACAGGGTTTATTCTGCGCAGTTTCTGTTTGAATGGCTTTTGGTTTTCTTTAAGAGGGATTTTATGCTGTATTATTTCAGTGTCATAGGATTTAAGATCTTCATAACTCCACGCGAAAACATCAGAAAATTCTTTAAACAGCTCTAAGTATTTGAGTTTAATGTGAGCTGGTAAAGTTTTGGACAGTTTGATCATTTTCGGTTTTTCTTCACTGCCTATATTGCATTCCTCCACTTCAGTTTCTACAGGTTCCAGTTTAGGTTTGTTGGCCACATCATTAAAATCAAACAGTTCTTCTAGAGGGGCCAAACCCTTGGGCAAACTATCATCCTTAGAATGTAGAGTATCCAACTCCTCTGTTTCAGATTTTGCACTTAATTCTGTTTGGTTTCCAAGTTTGATAGTCTGAAAGTTTATATCTACAAGCTGTGAAGATGGTTCTTCTTCACCAAGAAAATTTTCTTCACTGCAGTCTGTATCATAATCTGAATCTGAACTATTGAGTTCAAACTCATTTTTGAATTGCATGAAGTCTTCTATTTGTTTATCTCCATCAAATACCTGCCAATATTTCTTGTTATCCGGGATAGCTGGTCTGAATTTAATCTGAGATGTGTCATCATATAGCATTGGGCAGGTTCTAGCAGCAAAGGCTAAATTGTGGGCTGCAATATTTCTTTTCCTTGGGACAAAAGTCAGGTTGGACTCCTCAAATGTTTTTAAAAGATCCATGACATCATTCCTGTAGGCCCTAAGTCTGGGGTGATTTGCATTATACTCCCTGTTGACTTGCCTAATGATTAATTCAGAATCCCCATATACATTAATTCTTTTGGCACCTAGCTTTTTTAAGAGATGCAGGCCTAAGAGGAGGGATTCATATTCTGCTATGTTGTTGGAACACTGAAAATTTAATTTACATGAGATACATTCTGTATGATTGTTTTCAGTGTTAGTAATCCAGACACCTGCACCAGCATTTGTTCTGGTGCATGACCCATCAAAATACATAGTCCAGAGAGGAACATTTTCAGTTTGGTGAATGGGCTTTGTATGATTTGATTCCTCAGGTTTTTCGTCGGGTTGAGGGCTGCCCTCTTGACTGTTAAGCTTTAAGTTTAATGGATTGATGACTTGTATTTCAAGACCCGTGTTTAGTTCGCTAGGATTTTCAGATACAGTAGACTGTTTCGGCCGTTCAGCGTTGTGTTTCTCTTTCTCCGTTTCAGCCATTAATTCTGTTGAAATGATTTGTCCTGTAAGTGTTTCATCATTGAACATGATAAAAGAATCAAGGCTCGTGCTAACAACATACAGAGGAGAGTTTTGAGGCCGGTCTTGACTTGTCACTGTGTATTGCATGTGTGACTCTCTGTAAAGCCTTCTAGCCTGATTAAAAACAGGGATAGTCGCATAGGTCATGTCCATTTGCATAGTTCCTTGTAACTTAGCCCCCCAAGATCTTGATAAAAGCATTCCATACTTTGGGGGTACATCAGCCACAACAACATCCATGACTAAACATTTGGCTGGAATCTGGGCTAAGTTAACACAGAGATCTTTTATCAATCCTAGACATTTAACTCTGCTTGAGTCAAAGGAGTACAAGTCTTTGTAAGGTCTGGTAATTTCAAGACCTAGGCTTTCCATTACAGCTTTTGGCATTAAATTATGGGAAGCGCCTGAGTCATGCATAGCATTGTGCAGAATTTTGTCATGAATGTTTAAGCTTACGTAAAAGGGAGGGACAGGGCCCTCTTGGAACTTACCTTCAAT
Source organism: Pinus albicaulis (assembly GCA_034641835.2). NCBI lineage: Eukaryota > Viridiplantae > Streptophyta > Pinopsida > Pinales > Pinaceae > Pinus > Pinus albicaulis. The sequence goes on along the minus strand of CM076575.1, from coordinate 544,041,894 downwards.
CTTTGGACCAAAAATAAGCTCTGGTTGGTCATCATTAAGATTAAGTGTATCTTCATTATCTTCTAAGTTCAAAGCCTTCAAAATTTTGGACCTATATACATGTTGGGCAGCTAACTCAGTCAAAGGAACAGAAATTTTGATCTTTGAGATTTCCTGTTCCAGGCTGAAAAGGTTTTGACTCTTTAAAGCATTGATTTTAGCCTTGCTTACTGCCACTTTATCAGCAATAACAGCTTGTTGATTTGGTTTATCTATAGTCGAAACAGTTGTTTTACCAGGAGTAATAACTGGAGTGTTAGTACTGCTAATGTTTGCACTCTGTTTTTCAATATTTTGAGTGTCTTTCTCTTTACCATTACCAGAATTATCAGCCACTGTTTTGTCTTTTTGTTTGATTGTTTTAGACTTGGTTGCAGTGCTGTTTTGAGAAGGCTTGTCAGAGGTTTTATTGTTGGGGGTTCGTTGATTAGATTTGCTTCTGAGTTCACATTCCTTTGAAGGCTCTATGACAGCGTTTTCCATGTTTTGATAATAATTTTCATTATCATCTCTTTTGTCATCGTAAGGTGTATAAAGACCTTGTTTTTTATCAAAATGAACCTCGAAGTCATCATCATCTACCCCAAATAAGTTTATATCATCCTCCTCTGTTATTTGATCTGCTTGCTCAACCTCACTTAAAAATTTTTGATGGAAGGGAGGAGTGATCTGTTGATCATCTTCCCTGGGTCTGTTTGGAGGCTGATTTCTTCTAATATTCTGATTCTGGTTTTGGTTTCTGTTTTGAGGAGCGTTTTGATTTAGACTTGCTTGCGCTCTCTCTAGAATGCTCATTTTCTTCATCATTTCTTCCATCATTCTTTCTATCTTTGAGCTTGAAGTAGAAGGGGTGGATTCCTCTCTAAAAGATACTCTCTTTTCAGCTTTCATCCTTGCTCTCTTCTCCATAAGGTTAACTTCCACAGAAAGAGCACCTCTTTGCATATCTTCAAGGGTTGCAAAAACTCTTTCTCTGAGCGAATATGTCATGTCAGGATCAAACCCTTCAGGAAATTTGTTTAAAGCTGAGCCCTGAGGAGGTTTTAGTTCAGGGGAAAGTGCATTATACACGCTGTTAAATCTGGTACAATAGGCTTGTACACTTTCCCCAGGGTTCCTATGGAGATTGTTATAGTCGGCAAGGACTTGGAGAGGATTCTTCCTTACTTCCCACTTATTTAAGAATGTTTGATGGAAGCCTTGGAGATCATTAATACTGTGGGGGGCTAAACCTTTAAACCATTTTCTTGCTTCTCCCCCCAGACTTTGAGCAAATAGTCTAAGTTTGACAGAATCATCATCAATTTCATTTCTGTCAAAATAGTCATTCATCTTGTCCACATGTTGAGATGCTGTTATAGTATTGCTAGCATCATACAATGGAATTTTGGACTGATAGTCCTGTGGAAGATTGACTAATGGTACAGGAAGGACTAAGGGAGCATACCATGCTGCCACGATATGTAGTGGAGGTGGATTTACAAGAGGAGGTGTGGGTTGAAGTGGAGTGGTTTGAACAGTGGATGATGGATGAACAGAAGTGGATGGAACAACAGTAGATTTCCGAGCTGATCTTGGATAAGAGGCACCTAGATTATGTAGAAAATGTAAATCAGGAGGTGTTGATTCTCTATCCCAAGGGACTCACTTGTTTCGGGGAATGAAAGTGAAGGCTTAGAATCTAGCTGATCTAAATCGCCAAATGACCTAGTCCTGAATGGGTTCAATAAGTCAGTTTGTGATTTTTGCAGAGCTGAAAGATTGTCAGGTACCGAATTAGCTCTTAGGGGTGATCTGAAAACAATTGAAATTTGTATCTTAGGAGACTTCCTAAGAATTATTTCTGGGTTATCAACTATCTCAGGTGGATCGGGGTTAGGATGGGCTCTAGTGTGGATCTTTTTAGGAGCCACAATGTTTGTATGTTTAGGCCCAACTAAACAGGAAAGTTCAACCAGATATGACAATCTTTAGGAGGTTAACTAATCCGTCTTCACAATTCGAATCCTGCAGCCTTGTAACTAGGTTTGAAGGATATTGTAAGGATGAGGGTTATTCCCAGTGAAGTCTTAAGGTCTTCTCAGGATTGTGGAGTCACCAGGTGAAAAGTCTAGAATATTTTCAAAGGAGTACACTGTCCACCACAGTGCTTGTGAAACCTTCCTTTTCAAGGATATCTCAAAACACAATAAACTCTAACCAGAGATTGACTGGGAGGGCATTCACCAGATATGTCACCTCAAAAAAGAGGATGAGATCCGGAGGCTACCTGGCCCTTTCCAGACTCTGTCTTAAGAGTATAGGGTAAAACACATCAAAAATGTAAACAAGATATCAAAAATTAGTGTTTTACTACCAATCTGAAATGTTTTTGGTATTTTATGAATTGCTTTTATTTGTGGTTTAAAAGAATGTCCTCACTCTGCCTCAAAACTTAGCTACGGTTATGAAACAAAGACAGTCCATTCTTATGGCACAGCTATCTGATTTTCCAAGTTTAGACAAAAACTTAAAAGAATCCTAGGACTGACCTAGTTTGTCACTGATTCAATCGAGTTTCATCTTAATTACCATTTCTTGGTAGTTCTTGAAAAGGCTGCTTTTTACTCTTAAGGTTTTATGAAGTTTTCTGGGTAAGATTCCCCAGTGGAGTCGCCAGGAATGTTAGGTCTCTGTAACAAGCAAGATTGGTAAAGTCCGATCACAGAGTTAACATCATTTCAACCAACTTTGGGATTCTAGGATCTAGCCCTCCTGAATCCGGAGAGGGATCTCTCCAATATGTACAAAGATGGATATTGTCTTTGAAGTTTTGGGAAATGATATTAGGCTAGTTATGAAGGCCAAAGGTTTTGTTTGGTTTTCTCGGATGGTTGAACATAGTTGATGTTTGAGGCGGAAAGATCTATATGCAAATAGGTTCAAAGGTGAGAAGTTGCAAGCAAAAGAGTAAGCTTTGATCATAAAGAAAGATGATGGCAAGTTTTCAATCCATTGGGCTATGGAGTCATAAGAGGATTTAATCGAAGCATTCAGGTTCAAGAGTGATCTATGGGGCAAGTCATCTATGCCTAAGGATCTCTTTAAAGTTTAAAGTTTGATTTATGGAATGGAGTGATACAATAGGAAAGGGAAATGACAGATACAGAACAAAGAGCAGCCCAGGATCTGGTAAGTACTTTGAAACTATCCAGCCTTTGACCAAGCACTTAAGAAAAACATAGAAGCAAACTAGGATCTGGTAAGTACTTTGAAACTATCCAGCCTTTGATACACTTCTAATAGAATACATATAAAAATAAAGGGAAACACAATGATCACACAGAATGGTCTAAGATCTGATAAGTACTTCGAAACTAGTCAGCTTTTAACACATCCTAAGGGAAACAATCAAATAGTTGAGTAAACAAGAAAGGGACTCAGGGCTAACCTTGATTTCCTCAATTCATCCTCACACAACATATATTGAAAGTAACATTTAAAAATAACATTCAGCTGTGACAAAAAGATGAGGGAACGCCAGCATCCCTGTACTTAGACTGAATTAAATCATTTTCAAATAACACAGTTGAAAGAAAACATTCAAATAAAGATTTCTCAGCCAGAGAAGGTTACTGATATACAGTAGGTCCTAACCCTGTTTAAACTGTTCTTTATAGTGGAAAATGAAACAAATTGAAAACAGAAACAAAATACAAGTTACAGTGAGAATAACATCACCATCGGCATAGACCAGGATCCCATAAATCAGCTTGTATTGATGCTTCAAACCAGTTACAATCTTCAGATCCAGTGTTTTAATCCATCTCTCTTCACAACCTAACCTATCTGTTACAAGCAGAGCTCCAAGAGCCTATGAAACCACTATTTACAGTCAAGAGTTTTCCGGCTCAATTACATTACAATGCTTCAGCAATTTACATTGACAACCAAACAATCCAACCCCTCACTCATCTTCTTCTGGAGTATTTATAGAAGGATGAGGAGGTGAGATCTGATGGGAAGATCTCAAATACAATTAATGCAGAATTAATGTCTTCCTGGCCCTGGGAGGCTCGATGAAGAAATTATACAGGTGTTCCACTGCGTTAATGTGCTTATACTTATGAAGTAAGCTCGAAAGGAGCTTTTGTTGACCTTTGAGGCTCTGCGTACTATTAGGGTTACTCTGCAAACATTCTGTCATTAAATTTGGGGCAGAAATAACTTCTTTGGCTGTTCCGAGGCATAATATCTGTCCCTGTTCAATAAATTCGGCCTCTGACTGAGCATTTTGAGGCAATAGGTGGCACTGCGGTGGTTGAGGAATCAATTCGCCTCAAAGTATGGCGGTGGAGGCGATGTGTCTGATGAACACTTTTAGGTTTTCCTTTAATCTGTGTTCTGAGTCGGGGATTAGGCTTTTGATAACTATCTTAGCCGTAATCCCCGTCAATCTGTTCACTAATCTGCTGTTCTGGTTCATTTTGTCTTCAAAATCCGATACTCTTTCTCTGCGTTGATTTTGACGGTATTCCTCAAGCTTTACAGGGATGCACGGCAACCAAGGCTCATGAAACCTTGTTGATAACATTGTTCTTCACCCCGCAGTCGATCCTTTGGATAAATCGAAATAACGGGAGTCGTCACCCTCGTCTTTCAGATTTTCCTAAAACACGACGAAAGAACCTTAAACCTGCAAAATACAAACAAAATGGGAAAATCCTGCGTCATATGGACAAATCTGCATTGGAGGGCGTGCGGGAAAACGGAGCAATCAGAGCCGTTGATCATATTGCAATCAATGGTCGGGAGCGTTCTGAAAGTCAGCGGAGAAAAAAGGGGGACTGTATGATGGAATCGGGATTTCGTATAAGAACCATCGATCTACGGAGACCGACGGCGGAGATCAGTTTTCGAACGCACCGGGGGAAGTTAACGGGTGGGCAAGTTCATTAAAGGTCGAGCAGATGAGGCGATCGGCAACCGTCAAATGGGAGGGCCCAAATCTGACGGTGGAGGTGGATCCCGCTGCGGGGCTATGATCCGAAGGATAATGCGCGGGCGATGTGATAGCGCGGCGGTTTTGGAATAGGGTGGAGGACACATGTCGGCCGGCGTATGGAATCGCTGGCCGACGGGATAAAACCGCCACCCGACGAAAAGTGGTGCGGGATGAAAACCACAGTTTCATGGAAAAGGGCGCGAGGGAGAGGGGTCCACCAGGTGGGGCTCGCTCCGCTCCGTCGGATCTGGGGAGCAGATCGATGGCTGGGAAGGACTTTGGGCAATAAAACATGAGATTTAATATTTCACGCCAAAACCTTATAAAAGATGGGTTTTCGAATGTTTTATAGGAAAAAGGACGGAGAGGAGATTACATTTTGGTTTAGCGCCTCAGGAATTAAGCGGTCGGTCCTGGCGCTCGGGCATGTGGAGGAAGAAAAGGCAGGGGGCTTAGCCTAAGGGGCCTAAGCCCAACGCATAGAAAAATGTATTTTCTATGGTTTTCCAAAGAATTTCAAAAGGAAATATAATTCCGATAAGGTTAAAAAAAATGGGTTTTTAACCTAGGGAAATGAGATTAATGAAGGGATAAGGAATAACATATGGTTTTGTGGGGCTGTTATGAGTAAAAGAAAATTGAAGAATGAAGGTAAGATGGTAGCAAGGGAGGGGAAAGGAAATGGGATGTAGCAGTAATTTGACTTGGATTTTCGTGGAATATCAGAGGCTGGGAGGAGGACAGATATGAAGAACTAATCAGCAGTTTATGGTTTCACCAAAAGACTTCAAGCACCAACAACTTCAGGACTGAATTTTTTTCTTGAAGGCTGCAAAGAATATTTAGCCACCTACCGAATGGCTTACGCTCTTTGGAGGCTAAGGCTAATCACTAGATCGGGCAGAGGAGGATGGATGTTTCACATTTTAGACATCACTCATTTATTTCAGAAGAGTGGGGACCTTTGGAGAGTTTGAATACAATGTCGGGAGTCTGGAGGTGATCTAAGGAGGAGAGAGACATTCTCTCAACATCATCTTTGCCCACTCTCATTTCAGATTCTGCGCTGTGGCAGGAGCAGCATGGGAAGGATAGCAGCCTTCCAACTTGCATATTTGGCATAGGAGATGTCAAAGAAGAGGAGAACCATATGACAGATGTTCTTCATGATAGTTCATCAGCGCTGTCACTATGGAGGATAGATCCATATTGGAATTCCCAGTTATTGGTGGAATATTCCAAGGATTTTTTACTTGTATGATATTGGATGACCAGTTGCATGAGGAGGGATATTCAGTCAGAGATGGGGTCATATACTATCGTAGTAGGATCTTCTTA